>JAKSZT010053989.1:1464362-1569587 GCA_026826555.1 Tolypeutes matacus
CACCATCACCACCATCACCATCACCACCATCACCACCATCACCATCAACACCACCACCATCACCTCCACCACCACCTCCATCACCACCACCATCACCATCACCACCATCACCACCTGCATCACCATCACCACCTCCACCATCACCACCTCCATCACCATCACCACCTCCATTACCATCACCACCATCACCACCTGCATCACCATCACCACCATCACCACCGTCACCATTACCATCACCACCATCACCACCTGCATCACCATCACCACCATCACCACCATCACCATCACCATCACCACCACCACCACCACCATCACCATCACCATCATCACCATCACCACCATCACCACCATCACCATCACCATCACCACCATCACCATCACCATCACCACCATCACCATCACCATCACCATCGCTATGGCCACTATTTACCGAGCACCTACTATATGCCAGATGCACCATATACTTTCTAATTCAAGCCCATTCAAACCCTGGGAGTTGGATATAGTAATCACCACATTACAGAAGAGCAAATTCAAGAACTGAGAGAGCCGGCCAGTGGCCAAGGACAGTCCAGCCCATGTCTCCTAGCACTGCTTCTCCTATGTCACTGGGCTGCATCTTAGCCTTTCCACTACCTCCCCACCCCTGGGCAGCCTAGGTCTCAGCACTCAAGCTCTGTCCTCACCTCCGTCTAGTGCCCCTGCCTCCTGCCTTTCTGTTTAAAATCGCTACCGTGGCTTCTGTTATCTGCCCCTGCTCCTGGCCTGATGCAGCCACATGCGTGCCATGTGTGGGAAAGGAGGTCCTGGGGACAGCGAGGTCTCAGCACGTTGGTAACGCCAGGAGGTTAGAAGCTCAGGGTCAAGAATGCTGTGTGGTGTGTGCTGGAACAGGGCTGGGGAACACATCAGTCCCTAGTTTGTTCCATCACCACGAGTTGCATTCAAAGCGGTATGTCTCTCTGGAGCACACTGCGATGTGGTTTGGACGGCTTCACCTACCACATCACAGGACACCCAGCGTGTCCCACGTAGGAGAGGGCCTGAGGGAGAAGATGCAAGACAATGACAGCGTCCCAGGAAGGGGCAGGAGGGATGCATAAGGCTGGATTCTGGAATGCCCACTGACATTCTAACTGGACGTGGTGTCAGGGTCCTGTGGCCAATAAGCCTGTGAGCCTGTACAGCACAGCCCCGTGGAGGAAATGCAAGGCCAGGAGGCAAAAACAGGCAGTGCTGTCTAATATGCTTCCACCCCGCTGAAGAAGGGACACCCGGGCTGGAGCTGAACAGGAGCAGGCGGCCCTCTGCTGACCCCAGGACCCCAGAGGGTGGACAGCTGTCTGCACACATGCAGAGGCTCCCTGGCATTCCCTGTCCATAACTCAGGTGGGGGAGGAGGGTATATGCAGCCTTCTGGCCCAAGGGTGCGCAAACTACAGCAGGCAGGCCAAATCGGCCCACTGCCTGCTTTGTAAATAAAGTTTTATTGGCACACAGCCATCCCCATCGTTCATTCACTATTGGCTTCTGTTTGTTTTTTGCGCTAAAATGGCAGCACGAGTAGTGTGAACTAGTTCCTAACTGGCCCTTTAAGGACAAGGTTTGCCGACCCCCATTCTAACCTCAGGGGCTTGGGAGGCAGGTTCCTGGGAGCCCTGGCCAGCTCGAGACCCCCCTGGAGACGGAGCTGAGAGGTGGCGGTGGATGTGGAGAACACAGGGAAACCTGTCAGACCCAGCCCCCCATGGGACTCAGACTACAGGCCACCAAACGTGTTTTAACCTTTTCTCACAAAAACTTCATCAATATTTTCAAAGACCATCCTGTTCACAATTATTTCAAGTGACAGAAACATACTTTTCCTATTTTTTTTTTTTTTTTCTTTTCATGATAAAATAGGCTTGAAATCTACTGGGGAAAATTAAGGACTGTTTTTCCCCATTGAAGGCAGTAATTAAGAAGCAGATGCCGCTACAGATGCTTTCACAGCACAGCCAAACCTCACGATGCGTGTTTTTCTCATCCAACAGGGCAGCCCATCCACACGCGTGTAAGGACATTTCACCCCCAGGTGCTGCGGCAGAACTTGAGCTACGGCTGCCTGCAAATTGCGTGGATGTCGTTCTGTTAGGGAGGACACCAGCTACTCCACAAAATGCTCCTTGTAGCCCAGCCGAAATGCTACCCCAGGCCCACACCTATCTGAGCTGCTCGCCTGTGCCAGGCACAGCAAAACAATGAACAATGGCAGTTTATGATCCTGAGAAACTGGGCCAAAGGGGGAAGAGATGCAAGCAGGGACAGCAGGGGAGGCAGAATAACCCTGTCCACCGGGGCTCTGTCTAGCAAAGAGCTGCAGGAGCAAAGAAAAAACCAACTCTATCAAGGGGTCAACAAGGGAAGGCCTGACTGAGAATGGGGCATCTGAGTTGGGCCTTGAAGGATGAATAGGAGTTTTCCAGGGCAAAGAATCTAGGAGAGTATAATAGCTGAAAGGAAACTGTAGACTTCAGCATGGCTGAAGGGGCCTGAGCTGAGAAGTGGCAGTAAAGGATGGAAAAGGACTTGGGCATAGGCTAAGATTTCACCCTGGAGGATGCAGCAAAAAAACCCAGGATGGACTTCCTGCTTTGGATTCAGGGGATAATGCTAAGGGCAGGTGGGTGACGGAGCAGAGTGCGCACGGGCCCTCTTCCGTGACCTCCCCCCGTTCCTCCACACAAAGAAGCCCCACCCCCTCCTAGTCTGCCCTCATGCTCAGTATCACTTCAAGCTCCCTGAAAGCAGAGAAGGAGAAAAATAAAAGAGTCGGTAGGAGATGGACCGCACGATGCCCGGAGATTATCTCGTGACGTGCGGGAATCTTTCTGACCTCAGACATTGAGAAACGGGTGCCCCCAGAGCCCCTGGAAGCAGTGCCTCCAGCACCCTCCGTTTCCCCTCCTGGGGTCCAGCGGCCGTCCCATCCTGCCTCCCCAGGTCAGCAGCTCGGAGAGCACTGTCCAGGGGTGCTGTCCCACCGTCCCACTCAGGAGCCACGCTCCCCAAGGGCCACGGCCACAACCCTTCACTGCTGCCCATGCCTTCGACTCCCAGTTTATCCAGCTTTTCAGTCTGCCTTACACAGAGGAATGCATTTGACTGATTTGTTCACGTGTGCTACCCGCGTCTCCCACATGCACGGTGACGAAAAAGGACTTCGGGCCTACTCGTTACGTGTGGTAGTGGAGAGACTCGCTACGTGAAGGCACCCCTGGAGCTGGCGGGCCACGAGCTCTGCTTCCCTGAGGCTGCGTTTTCCCCCCTCCTACCTTAGGGACAGTCGTTTCCACCAAAAGGCAGGCGAGGATCGGGTGGGACCCACCTGCCAAGCACGCGGCACAGCGCGAGGCACTGGGAGCACGGCTCACGGCTGGAAGGAGTGCATGCCGCCGGGGGTGGGGCGCGGCCCACCACTCACCTGGTTGTAGAGGGCGCAGATGTGCAGAGCCGTGTTCCCCGATGCGTTCTGGGCCCCCATGTCCGCCCCGTAGAAGAGCAGGTGCTCCAGGTGCTGCACGTGCCCGTATCGGCAGGCCTGGAACGGAGAGCACACACCGTGAGCCACGGCCCCCGGGCCGTGCTAACCCGCGGGTACCAGCTGCCACAGGCCGCTGCCACTGGGGCCCAAAAGCATGGTCAGGGCCTGGGCAGGCCACACCCACCCACCTCTCCAGACCAGGGGCCCCGACCACGTTAACACCCAGGGGCTGGGGGAGGGGAGCAGGGACCGCATGGCGGCTTGGGGCCTTGGGTGCAGCTCTGCAGCAGGGGGTCTCCATTCAGATCAGGGAGACCAGGAGCCCGGGGAGGAGCCGGATGCCTCCCTGCCCAGCACAGCGGCCAGCCCCAGCAGCAACCAGGACAGCTGCCCTGGCTCGACCCAGGCTCTGTCGGCCAGCGCGGAGGCAGGACACGGCTGGGAGAGGCCCAGGCGCCCTCGGTGTGGGCCAGGGGAGCGGGCCCTGGCTGACCCGCACAGTGCACTTTCTCCTGCCCAAACCTGCAGCTCTGGGGTCAAGCAGCTCTGGATACAAACGGCGGCTCTCCCATTTTCCAGAACGTTCCCCTGTGTGAGCCACTCTCCATCCGTGACGTGGAGATGATACCACCCCTGCCAGTTCTCGCAAGAAGGACACAGCACCCCACCCCCCACGCTCACAGGGAGGAAAGCGGCTCGGGCCGAGGCTCCAGGGCCCTTGCGGGCAGCGCCCGGCAGCTCTGGACATGGGTGGCACGTCGCGTCCGCCAGCCCCACCCCGTCCACCAGCATTTCCCAGCACCTTAGGAAACGGCCTTTGGACAGACTGGCGGACACACAAAGGCAGCCAGGCCTGATGTCCCCCCGGGATGGCCACGTGGACGGGGAGACGTGGTAGGCTGGGATACGGCCGGGCACGCCCCCACAGGCCCCCTCCACGCTCTGGAAGGCACGGGGGACAGCCGAGCAGGTCGCCCTGCTGAACGCGGGCAGCTCCGGGTGGTGACAGAATCTGGAACCCCAGAACCCAGCAGGGCGCGCTCTGGTAACTGAGAGACAGAAGCAGAGCTCGTCTTTGCATCATCTGTGAGAGCCATACCTCGCCCGTTCATGGTGGGGAAAGATGACAAGAAGATAATTTAAGCTATTAATTAGATGAGCTTCAAAAAAACAATAACCGGGAAACATCCGTTCACAACTGCTATGCCTCCTCTAAAATAACCTCATTAACTTATAAAGCACAAAATCCTCACGTGAGTCTCAGTGCTTGTGGCAGTTTGAGACTATTGATGAATCCCAACAAGAGATATTGATTATGTTCCTCTGGGCATGAAACCCTTTGATTGATTTAAAGGCAAAGGCCTTACGTTTACTTGATTAAATCAAGATTAGGGCTTTGATTCGGCCACGCCATTGGGGTGTGCGGGGCTGAGTCCCCGTCCCCTTGGTGGGCTGAAAGAGACTCTCACACAGAAATAGATGCAAAGCAGCAGATACGCGAGAAAAGAGCGAGCTCCACAGACACGGCAGAGGTCGTGGGAAGAGAGACGAGCCGTTCGCCCGATAGTCTACAGCTGACCTTGTGAAGAGACCCGAGCAGCTGAGCCCGGAAAGAAACAAGCCCCAGGGGAGAGAGACGAGCCCTGTGCCAGCCTACAGCTGAGCTCGGAAGGAGCTGGGCCCACGGAGCCCTCGCAGACGCTGCCCGCCATCTTGCTTCAACACGTGGCAACAGACTTGGGTGAGCCAACACTGAGTTGGACTCTTTAGGGCCTGGTAACTGTGAGCTTCTACCCGAAATAAATACCCTCATAAAAACCAGCAGAGTTCTGGCACTGTGCATCGGCAACCCTTTGGCTGACTAATACAGCGCTTTTACCTGCCCAGCCTCTGCTCTCCCTTGCTCTGCTAACAGGCCCTGTGTTTTCCTTTTTTTTTCTTCTTTTTAATATATATATTTTTCTTTTTTAAAAGATACTTAGATTACATAAATGTTACACAAAAAAATATATAGATTCCCATATGCCCCGCTCCCCACACCTCCCACACACTCTCTGCATTTTCCATTGGGGGCCACCCCTACCCCCCTCTCAGGCACGGCGAGAGGGCGCAGGCCGAGTGAGTGTGTCTGTCCTCTGGCCACAGGTGTGGGTTAGGGGTGCCCAATGACCCTAAGGGACCTGGAACGACACAGGGACCCCCAGGACAGAGAAGCTCCCTCCTTCCTCTTGAAGCTGTGAGAGCCCACCCACCCAGAAGGGGAGCGTAAGACGGAAGGGAACGAAGACGAGACAGCCAGGAGACCAGGACGGCAGGCCGACAGACACACGCTCACACAGACCAGGCCAAGACGCCCTTTCTGGGCTCCCGAGTCCGGCTCCACTCAGCCACGGCTCTCCCGGACGCTTCAGGGACACGAAGCCAAACAACTTCTTTTTCCATGAGCCGGTTTGAGTTGGGAGTTTTGTTCCTTGTAATGGAAGGAGCCCTGGCTAATCTCCTCTCCCAAAAGGAGGCGCCACGTCGTTAGCGTGGAATTGAATTGCTCTCTAATCATGAAAGCGGGTAGCCGGGAACCCCACCCACTCCCCGCCGCCTCCCGCTCATCTGAATTTATGGGGTTTTAGTCACATCACTGGGCTGATGTGATGGCATCACTCCCTCCTCCTCGGGGGTCAAAAGATGCCCAGTCCGCAGGCTGCACAGTACATGCCTACGGCCTTGAAGGACTTGAAGCCAATTCTCGGGACTGACATTCAACAAGGAAACTTAGCAGAGGGGAGAAGAAAGGACCAATCGCTAACATTTAATCAGGAGGCCGCTGTAGGGCCAGCAGCAGAGCCGGCTCAATGCCGAGTTTAACAGAGCGGACCCTGACACATCAGGTTCTGCAGTAACCAGAGCTGGCTCGACACTGGGTTAGAGCTGAGAGCTCACCTGTGAGAATGAGAAGCTCCAGTTACCGAGTCAGACGACTCACCCTTCCTGCAGCACCTCCCTGCTCCCCAGATGGCCATTTGTGTCTAAGCAGAATGACTTCGATCTTGAATTTCAGTCTGTCATCAGAAAGAGTTTTCTGCTTGCTTTTAGCAAGTTTTTTCCATCTTGAAGAACATTTGCTTGTTCTTCAAAGCAAGATCTTTGAGCAGTTTCATGCCTGGCGAGCCTCGGCGCAGAGGGCTCCAGGTGGACGGGGCAGCCTCGGCGCAGAGGGCTCCAGGTGGACCTCAGTGCAGTGGGCTCCAGGTGGACCTCAGCGCAGTGGGCTCCAGGTAGACCTCAGTGCAGAGGGCTCCAGGTGGACGGGGCAGCCTCGGTGCAGTGGGCTCCAGGTGGACCTCAGAGCAGTGGGCTCCAGGTGGACCGGGGCAGCCTCGGCGCAGTTGGCTCCAGGTGGATGGGACAGCCTCGGCGCAGTGGGCTCCAGGTGGATGGGGCAGCCTCAGCACAGTGGGCTCCAGGTGGACGGGGCAGCCTCGGCGCAGAGGGCTCCAGGTGGATGGGACAGCCTCGGTGCAGTGGGCTCCAGGTGGACCGGGCAGCCTCGGCGCAGAGGGCTCCAGGTGGACCTCAGCGCAGTGGGCTCCAGGTAGACCTCAGTGCAGAGGGCTCCAGAAGGACCGGGGCAGCCTTGGCGCAGTGGGCTCCAGGTGGATGGGGCAGCCTCGGCGCAGAGGGCTCCAGGTGGACCGGGGCAGCCCAAATGGAGAAGCGTGACGGGACTGGGAATCCCCACGCACTCCTAGCCGTGGGGTTTCCTGCGTCAGGGTAACGACCGACGCGGGCATGAAATACCGACGGACCCTGAAGCCGCCGGGGAAGGGGGCCAGGAAAGGGACTCTGTAGAGTCTCAAAGAGCCCCACAGAGCTCTTCTTATCGGGAACAGGAAAGGCGCACCTGCCGTGGAGAAAGCTGGGAGGCCCCACCTCGAGGACGGGGGACGGAGCCTCCCTGGGAACGGGGCAAAGCCTCCCGCCGGGCCACCAACCGGGCGCAAGGACGAGAACGCGGCGCAGCTTCGACAGTGCACCTGCCAGGTCGCGTCCTGGCTCTGATCATCAGGACGTGCTGAGCAAACCCGAATGAGAGCCGTCCTCCGGAAGCCCACCCTGGAATCTTCCAAAGGCCCCATCACGACAACCAAGGAAAGACCGAGGAGCTCTCCCGGGGCGAACAGGACATGGGTGGCCGCAGGCTGGGACGCCTGGCCAGGGCCGAGCGCCGCCCCTGGTGAAGGCTCTGGGGCCTTCCAGCAGCTCTTCTCTAGGTGTGAAACCGAAACAAGTCGTTGCTAAGCTCCTTGGGGCAGCCCTTGCTTGACATGACGACTCAACAACTCCCAGAGCGTCCCTGCCCAGGGCCCGCGCTGCTAACCTGTTTTCCTTTTTTTGGAAAGGACAGCGTGGCTTCTGGTCATCTGGGGAGGGGGCCCAAGGTCAGAGAGTAACTGAAATGTGTAACCAAACCGCCCCTTCAGGTCACGTGCTTTACCCATTTTCCTGAGGCGGCTTTTTGAAATTGCGCGTGCATGGGGCCCCACCCCCCATGTACTGTCCTCAAGTCTCCGGGGGAGGCCCAGGCATGACTATCAGGGGAAAGCAGCCCCCAGATTCTGGGCTGACCCCCAGCTCTGCCTAGCATGGGGGCCGCCACTCACCGACCCCACAATTGTGTAAATTTAGGTAAAGGGGCCCCCCTCCTCCAAGCACCCTACTGCCACCTGCTGGACACGTGAGAAAACCCAGGAAGCTTATACGGCAGCCAGGTTATGGCGCCCCCTGGAGTTGTGCGATGCCCAACGTGCGACCGGAGACTCGCAGCGTGGTTGCGTCGCGGCTGAACAGCGGACGTCTGCGGAGACGGACCCCCTACTGCTTCGGCTTGGTTCTGTGCCCCAAACAAAAACATCACACCCACAGCACGCGGGCGGTCAGGGGGACATCTGGAGCCCACATCGACGCCTGCTCCAGCTCGGTCGGGGCTGCCCGTCACCGGACGCAGCATGGATGCTGCGTTCCTTTGTTTCCCGAGGCCGGGTGGGGTCTGTGCAGCAGCTCGAGGGGGAGGCGGAGGCCGAAGCACACGGGGCAGTCGGGGCGCTACGGAGCGGAACGAGGCACAAAGCAGCGAGGGCCCCGGGCGGCTCTGGCCCACTGGTGTCGCCTGACGTGCAGCGTCCAGCCGGCTCAGGAGCTGAAAATGCCACAAGGAAAACGACCATCTTCCGACTTCTCGCCCGGTGCCCCTCGCCAACCTTCCCCGCTGGGCCCGCTGCTTCTGTGACGTGGCCTCTGGAAACGTGGGGCTCCTCAGGACTTCACTTAGATCACGGCAGCAGAGAGGAGGCTCCGGCCAGGGCGCGGGCTGGCGCCCGAGGCGCCCTGAGCCCCGCGTCCTGCCCCTGCCGCTCCCTTTCGCCAGGGACCCGCTCTTCCCCACAGCCCCGACTCGGGGCTGAGCGGGAGGTGAGGCGCTGGGCGCGTGGATCGGCCGCTGCTCTCCAGAGAAACGAGTCAGTAGATGTGTGTGGAGAGATTCCAGGCCTGAGGCGGGTTCCGTCTTCCCTGGAAACCTCCCATCCCCCATCGTGGAGCGTGGGTTCCTGGGCTTCAGGTAGCCGGTGGAAGATGCCAGCCCATCTGGACGAGGACTGGGCCGAGTGGCCGCCTGACACCGCGCGTGGGGCAGCCTCGCCCCTCGGAGGCCGGCGGTGGAAGGACAATGCGTTTCCTTCTCCAGAGGGAGTCCTGGGAGCCCACGTGGGCTCAGATCCACAGAGCCCCCCCAAAAGCAGGGCGTGGCTACTTCCTGCGGTCCAACAGCTGGGGCCGCGGAGGCCCGGCCGCTCGATTCGGGGCTGGGGCGGGGTGGCCCGAGCTCTGGTCCTCACCAAATGGGCCTCGGTGTCCTCGTCTTGAGGACACAC
This sequence comes from Tolypeutes matacus, assembly GCA_026826555.1. Lineage (NCBI taxonomy): Eukaryota > Metazoa > Chordata > Mammalia > Cingulata > Chlamyphoridae > Tolypeutes > Tolypeutes matacus. The sequence goes on from JAKSZT010053989.1 coordinate 1,473,813, forward strand.
TGACTGCTGCCCCCGGGCCCAGGGCAAGGTCAGCCAGGTTCCAAGGTGATGCCGGCGGCCGTGTGGCCTGGGATGGTGCTGCAGGAGGCCCGTGTTCCCCAGCAGGGTGGGCGGGCCCACCCCCGCCTAACCCGTCCCTCTGCAGCTGGCTGGGGGCCCCTCTGCACCCCCCAGAACTGGCCACTCCCTGCTGGGCCTCTCAGAGCTGCCTTCTGGGCCCCGTCCAGGGCTGAGCTCACAAGGACCCTGCCTCCCGCTTTCCCACCTTTGTGCACCGAGAAGCCCCCCAAGCGCCTGGAGACGGAGCACAGTTCAGCCCCCCTGGAACACCCCAAAACCTTTAAGGAAGAAGACAGGACCCTGCGCTGGCCCCAGCACACGTCCAAACGCGAACCCCCAGCCAACGGACTTTCCGACCAGGTGCGACCTGCAGGCCATGCCTCCCTCCTCATCGGGCTCGGGGCCCGTGGGGGACGGGGTAACTCAGCCCTCAGACAGCCCTGGAGCTGTCACTGCTCTATGGCTAAAGTCGGTCATTGAAAATGATTAATAAATAGCAACCAGTAACAAAAATGAGGCTGAAACGATGATATGTCCGTCACAGAGCTGTTGTGGACATCAAATGAGATGAGCCATTAAGGCACTGAGCAAGTATCTCAAGCATATCTAAATGCAAATGATCATTTCCTAATGACAATATTGAGCGGCCGGAGGAGGAAGACGACGATTGGGGAGGACGGCAATTTCCAAGCCCTCTTCTACTGATGTGTCGCAAGAGCTCTGTTCATTACGAGTAAACCAAGTCTAGGGATTCGCAATCAAGCTCAGAGAGGCCGAGCGACTTGCAGAGGCGGCCCAGGAAGCGGTGGAATAGGTGCTCATTCCGGGCTGCCTAAGAGGAAACCTTGCCTGGCCCGAGGACAGAGTGGGACGGACTCGAGAGAGGGAGACACAGACGCCAGGCCGGGGAGAAGGCACCTGGGGCCACACGGGCCAGCCCCTTTGCCAAGCCGCTGCCCCCGCACTGCCCCACGCGGGGCCCTAACCCCCCTGTAACACGCCTTGGGGTCCTGAGGCAGCCGTCAAAGCACCTTCCTTCAGGCCAGAGTTGGGGTGCTGGGGCGGTAAGACACCCCGAGGTGTGCAAATACTCTGCCAAAAAAATGCAGGGACTCCCCCAGCTTTGACCCATGCATGAGTGTGGAGTTTTTACTTTCTTCTTCACACTACTTTATATTTTCCGAAATGCCCACGATGAGCAGGTAATTCTTTTGTAATCAGGGGGAAAAAACGGGTAATTTAAATCACAACTTTCACGATTGCAGGCAGTGGGTTCAAGGTAAGTGCACTACCCAAGTCGGCCTGCAGAGGGCAGGGCACCCCAGCCGTACTGCCCGAGGAGGCCGGACTGGAAATTCCTGGGGAGCAGCTGAACACCTGGCCCCAGGCAGGGCCCCGAGAGGCGGCCTGGAGAACGGGGGTCCCAGGCTCGAGGCACCCCTGCTGGAGGCCTGGGGCCGGGTGACACCTCCAGGTAGGAGGGCGGAAGGTGGTAGTGCCGGCAGAAGGACAGACTGGTGCAGGAGAGCGGAAGGCCTGGGAACTCTGCGCTCAGCTGGGTGCCTGCAAAACCGTGCTCCCTGCCCTAGAGGCAGGAGGAGGAGCCCGGCTCAGCACCCGCCCCAGGAGGGACCCAGGAGGACTCCAGCTCCCCCTCGCCCTGCGCGGGCTCTCCCCCTCTCGGAGCCCTGCTAGCTCAGCGGCCCTTAGGGGACAAAGATGTGATGCGGAGAGCGGGATGCCGACACTGCCTGGCTTGGCCCCTGGCTGTGCCCGGGCCCCGCGGTCTCCCAGTGCCTGCCGTGCACCCATCTCCGTGCCTGACCCTCGGGGCGCACAGCCTAGCGCCCCCTGACTTGGGGAGAAGACGGGTGTACGAAAGAGCCTGACAACGAGAGGGCAGTCCACGCACCCCGCTGCGCTTCCAGACTGCGCTCAGGATCTCGGCGTCCCGCGCAGGGAGGTGGGGGCAGGCAACTCTGCGGGTGAGCCAGCGCCTCCGGGCTCCAAACGGGGGCCACGGCGGGGGCCGGGCGAACAAGCGGGCGGGGGGCCTGGGCTGCGATGTCTGAATCCCAGCGTGGGGTCTCGGGGACGGGCCCTGGCACCGTGGGACCAGGTGACACAGGTGGTCACCGTCCTAAAGCAGGTGGGGGCGTGACTGTCAGGTGCATTAGATGGAGGAGGAAAGTAAGAGGCACGGAGGCCACGGGCCCTTGGGAGAGGAGGAAAGAAGTGGAAGAGGGAGGGCACAGAGGAAAGGAAAGCCCTGGGCTCTGACAATGCCCCAGGCTGGGACACACGAGCTGCTCAGACCTGCTGGATTCGGGCGAGTAGCTGGCGCCCCAGGGTGTGGAAATCAGGGAGTTTTCCAGAATGCACCTGGAGAACACGCACCTGTAGAACACGCACCTGCCCAGGTGCGGGCTGAGCACCATCTCCCACATCCCGGGCACTGCCACCTGCCCCTCAAGGAGGGGACAAACACCTCTGCCCGCATCCCTCCCAGGTTCCACGTTTAAGGGCATTTTAACCTAAACCCTCCCACTTTCAGAGTTCACAAGAAAAGCTTCACAAAGCAACGGTGACGACAGCCAAAGGGCGGACGAATATTGAAAAATGATTCACATAGATATTTCCACAAAAGGTGATCTGATTCCTGCCACGTCATAAAAACATTTGGCCGTCGGGGTATTTTTTAAATTTTATTTTGGTAAAATACATATGACAGAAAACACGCCATTTTAACCATTTTTAAGTGTTCGATTCAGAAGTATTAATTATGTTCACAATGTCAAGGTGCCATCACCACTATCCATCTCCAAACTTTTTCATTACCCCAAACAGAAACTCTGCACCCACCAAGCAGGGACTGTCCCCTCCCCCGGCCCCGGGGGCCTCTCACCTACTCCTGCCTCTGTGGATTTGCTTGTTCCAGATAGTGCAGCACGTAAGCGGGATGCTACACATCCCTCCTTAAGTGCCAACACCACAGAGGACTTTCAGTTGTCCACAGCTTTGGAGGGGGGGGCGGGAGTCATCCTGGGCCAAGGACACGGCATTCAAGGGAAGGAGAGCAAAGCAGGAAAGGCCCGACGCGGCCAGAAAACGGGCAGCCGTCCCTGCTGGCTCAGGCCAGGCAGCTCTGGGAGGACACAGCGAGAGGCGGATGGCTGGTCACGGGCGAGCCACGAAGCGCCCGGACGAGGGAAGCAGTGGACAAGGGCCGTGTTTTAGGAGATGCGTCAGGGAGCAGGAGAATGTGGGCTGACGGGATCGGGGCCGAGACGCCTCTTGGGGAACTCCTGGACCTGGACGGGTGCTGCTGGCACATGGCCACGGGGGCGGGAAGACAGGGGGCAGGTCCGAGGGGCCGGAAACTTGGCCGGCTCCGAGACTGAGCAGAGAGAAGGCGCCTGCCCTCGCTGGACGCCACTCAGCACAGCTGACACTCCACCGCGAGGACAAGGGGGGCACCGCAGATGCCCCCATGTAGATGCGGGAGGGGGTCGTGTGTGCAGGGCTTACACCGCAAAACTGGGTGGGATCTGGATTCCAACACAGTCCGCGCCGGCGAGTGCAGTATCAGGCAGCCCGACCTCGGACTGGCGACTGGGCACGAGGGCGAAGAAGGGCTTGGGAGGGACGGGACACGAGCCGCCGGGGCACGCGAGGAGGCCACCGGCCCAGCTGTGACAGCGCCCGCCCCGGGTGCGGCAGGGAGTGAGAAGGCGCCACAGCCGCCTGAGGACGTGGACTTGCCGGGGGCAGGAAGACAAGAGACCCTGCCCCAGCCCCACAGCGAGGGGACCCTGCACTGCCCATGGGAAGGCGCAGAAGGACGAGGCCTGAGCACGGACCTCAGGGACACAGGTCACCAGGGCCAGGCCAGGGGGAGGAGGGGGAGGGGGCAGGACGATGCAGGGGTGGGGACAAGGAGCTGGCATGGGAACCGAAGCGAGGAAGGGGCCGGGGGGCAGCGCAGGCTGGCGGGCCTCCGCCACACCAGAGGGGTTCCCCCATTCTCCATGTGTTCAGGGGTAGACATTCTTTTCACCTTTTCCATGGGAGAAAAAAGCAGTGATGGAAACAGAACTCAGGTAGGTGCACGGATGGGCATTTCCAGAGGTGCCCGGACCACTGCCCTGGGCGTGTGCTGGGGGCTCCCTCGGGAGAGTTCTGGGTAAAGCAGAGTTGACCGGGCAGGAGCCAGGGCGAGAGGGCCTGCGGGTACCCCCACTGCCCACCCTGCTGCGCCAGGCGTCCCAGAGCCGAGGCTGGGTCAGCGACCCACAGGGGCCACAGGCGGGGGAAACGGCCAGAGAATGACAGTCCTGGCTACTCAAAGGCCAGGGGGCCATCTGGTTCAGGACGACCCCTCCCCCTCCGCAGACCCCTTCCCTCCCACCTGTGCCTGGAGGCCCACTCCACGGGCTTCCTGATTGGCCGGCTCTGGGAGGGCTCGGCCAGTGGGGGGCGGGAGGAGGGAGGGCCGGGGCTCTCCAGGTCTCCCACACAATGCCCTTTCCTTGCCCTTCAGCCCTGGGTGTGTCCCCCCTCCCACTGCTGCTGGTCCCTGCAGCCTTTACTCCTGGGGACCTGAACCTGGTCCTGACAGATGCTCCCTGGGAGCCGTCTGGTGGCTCCTGAGTCCCTGCAAGGCTGCAGCTGGCACACCCCCAGCCCACTGCTGCACACGTAGGTTCTGGAAAACGTGCACTCAGAAAGCATGCATCACAGTGGACCACCTGTGCTCCTGAAGCACCTGGTACTCCCCTGTTAGGGGTACTTAGGATGGGGGGGGGGGACCTGGAGAGATCGTGGTCCCTCTGAAAGGGGCATTGACCCCCACCTCCAGGCGACTGCCACCAAGGAGAAATGCACCGGGCTGGCCTCATCTCACTCCTCCAGAGGAGCCAGAAATGCCTATTTGTAAGCAAATATCCCTATTTTGAAATGTTGATGATTAATTCAAATTCTTGAGGAACTCTGAGCAGGTCCAACAAAACCAGAGAAGGCCGGATGAGCCTGTGGGCTGCCAGGACCCTCCCGAGGGGGGCGGCGTCCAGGTCAAACGCGGTGTACCTGGTGGATTTCGTGCCAGCCGTTCTCGTCCTTGCAGCAAACCGCGGCGTGCTCGTGGAGGAGAAGCTCGCAGCAGTAGGGGTCGCCCCCAACGATCGCTGTGTGATACAGGGGGGTCAGGCCGTAGCTGTCTTTATAATCTGGAGACGCTCCCAGTTCTAACAGCGTCTAGAAAGAAAATAAGTGATGCTCGTCGGTCTCACGAGCCCTTTGCATGGAGTGCAACAAACAGAAAAGAAGCCTCAGGGTCACGCTTTAGCAGGCCAGGCCTGACCCAGACCCTAAGTTCCTGGGCCTTCCCTGGGCTTTCCAGAACTGAGGAGGTTTTACCTTTAGACAATCAAGTTTCTGGCCCTGAAATTGCAAACGGTGCCCAGGCAACACTGGATAGACTTATGCCCGGGAGATGAGGAGAATTTCTGCAGACGGGGACTGGTGCTTTCAGAGACTTTCAGCCCCCCTAATCCATAGACCCGTGGTGCGGCATTGAATCCAATAAAGTGAGGGGCAGGTAAGGAAAACACAAGGAACGGTGTCCAGAGGCGGGGGAGGCCGCAGTCCGTACCCTTCGTGGCCCCCAGACCCAGAGGCAGCAGCGAGGCCGGCCCAGATCCCTGCAGGCTGCGTGGGCAGCTCCCGCAGTGGTGGGTTAGGCCTCAGCTCTGGTCTCGCTGGCAGCAAACACAAGTCCACTGACCAAAATAGGAAAAAGCCGACTTGGCGTGAACGGCAAATTCCACAAACGGCACAACGGAGGAGAGAGGGCAGGAGAGACGAGACAGCCTCCGTGAGCTTGAGCCACAGCACACGGCACAAGCAGAGGTCCCTGCCGGGATGGGGATGGGGATGGGGCTGGGGTTGGAAGGAGGGTCAGCCAGGTAAGGCCAGGCTCTGGGGTTTACCTTCAGGGCCAGCTGGTTCCTTGCCCGGGCAGCTTTGTGCAGGGCCGTCATGCCATCTCTGGCGCGGAAATCCAGATGAGCGCCGCCGTTTTTGAGGGCTTTGATCAGCTCCACGGGGTCGTCCAGCTGAGCTGCTGAGGTCAGCGGCGTCTCTAAAGAACCCCAAACACACACTTCAGAACCAGCACTTGCAGAGAGTCACCAAGTCTCACTCCTTCCTCAGCAAACTTCAAACCTCATCACGAGCCTGAGGAACTGGCAGCCAGGGTCTCGTTGGCCCCTGCCCATCCGGCGGCCCCCCCGGCAGCCCGGCAGTCCAGGCGGCTCGGACAATCCCAGAGAAGTGGGAGTGACACCCGGGGCCACTAGCAAATGAAATGGTGGCAGAGGCAGGGTCTCAGCATCACAGCTTTGTAGGCGACAGGTCGGAGCAGCTTCCACCCGCTCCCTTCACAACCATTCCCGAAACTGCACAGCCACCTGGGAGCTTCCCCGATACGAGGAGCAATCAGCACCCAGGGCAGAGCTGGAGCTCAGATCCCGGAAGGGTCTTTGCAGGGATAGAGCTGGGAAGGACCCCCTGTGCAGTGGACAGGCCCGTGGCTGGCTGTGGCGGAGAAGGGTGGGCATTTCACAGAACACACAGCTTCCCTTTCACTCTCCACCTTCTCCACGTGCCCGTCCCCACTGCCGAGAAAGGCGCGTTACTTTGTAGTGGTCAATCTGAGAGATGTTTACATTAGAGAAAAGTGCCAAGAGTAACAAGAGAACGTGCCAACTCTCATCACTGATATTTAGTCAAACTGTCTTCAAGCACGTTTTGGTAATAAAAGAAGTGGGACACCTTCCGTGAGGTTGAATTCCCTCCTGAACACGCAGCTCGGTCACATCGTCCCCATCCCCAGAAGAGGCAACTCCATCAGGAATTTAGATCAAATACCTCCAGCCGCCTATTTTTAATAACTTCATTAATTTATCCATCATTCAGCACGGTTTTGAGTGCTTTCTAACTCACTCATTTATACTGCTGTGAGGACCACTCTGCAACTCGAGTTTCTGTGTTGAGCCGCCAGGCTTAACCCACTTGCGGTAGACGGGTTTTGCCCCCGGCTAAAGGGACGCTCTTCACCCTGATCCACGCCTGTGGAGTGAATCCACTGGAAGATGCACGATCCGGTCAGCCGGGGGCTCCTTTGTGAACGGGGTCTCCTGAGAACCTACTTAGCTGTGTCCCAGCTGAGTCTGGTTAATACATATAACAAGAGGCCTTGGGAAGAGAAAGTCACAGGAGAAAACTGAGGACACTGACATGGGACAGGTGAGATATGCAAGTCAAGGAACCCCCAAAATGGGGTGAGCCATCACCGGAACGCTGCCGGCTCCAAAGGAAAGCACGGCCTTGTTGATGCCTTCCCTTGGGCCTCCCGGGCCGTGAATCCAGGAGCCAGTAAAGCCTGGCAGTTTGCGCTCTCCCACGGGGCGGCATCAGTCACAGTAGCCCCGGCTGGCTTAGTCTGTGGTACAAGCAGGTCTGGGACTCACTCACACACTCTCTAGCTTCTGGCTTTCCCTGGTCATGGACAACGCCCCGTGGACGCCCTGGCACGTGGCTCTGTTGTAAATCCCTGAAGGCCCTTCTCGTGCAGAGATCTTAAAGAAAAACAGGCATTTTCCTGGACAACCAAGGGGCCGCGCTGGTGGCGGGGGGATTTCCTGCCCTGAAAACAGCAACAAGGCAGGCCTGATGCCAAGCAAGGCGCCTGGGAACCAGGGCGAGCCTGGAAGACGGCCGGAGCTTGGCGCGGAGATGGGCCCGACGTGGAAATGGAGGTGCCGCGCTCCCAGCAGCTTCCTCGTCGAGGCAGCAGCACCCCGAGGCTTCTTGGGGTATTCCCTGGGGTTGGCTGCAAGCACAGCAACACGTGGCCCGCGCAAATGCCAGTTCCTCGGGGCTGCCAGCGCTATCTTCAGGGACGCGGCTCCTTGCGCCCAGATGTCGGCTCACTGGCGCTCGCTGAGGGCGAGGTCAGCCTTCCCAAGGACGAGGGTCTTTCTCTTTTATCTGGCTGTGCACACAACGTCACAGCCCGTGTCGGGCGGTCCAAAGCCACTCTCTTAAAGAGCTTATACTGCAGCTGACAACCTCACCTTGCACCGTTTCATGACAATAGTGTCTCGGAGGGGGTGGGGGCAACCAGTGAAGCCAGAACCGCAGCTTAAAGCATCACTTCGGACTCCAAATCGGACCCCTTCGGCCGCGCCCTCTCTGGGCCGGGGAGCACTGCTGGGTGAGTACGTGGGGAGAGAACCGTGCCAGGGCTACACGGCTGTGCATCTGATGTACAGGACGGGAACATGCAGCTCCCAGGCGACTCCCAGGCCCACCTAATGACCTGAGGCAGGCTTTCTGCGGGGTTCTGGAAGCCCCCCTCAAATGACATTCGGGACTTACCAGGAACCCACCCCACGAGGTTGCACTGGGGGGACCTGGCCCAGGGGAGTCAGGAGAGCCCCCTGGCTTAGAGGACACATCCACAAAGGTGACGCCCAAATGGGGGGCTGAGAGTACACCCCAAGAAGGTGTCTGTCCCCCAGCTATGAGCCAGTGACCCCCGGCGGCCGTACAGACGATCAGGATTTGACCTCTCCCAGGTAGCCCGGGAACCGCAGCTACCTGGCACCACCATTCTGCTCATGTGACCTCAGTTTTTGCATTTTGGAACTTCTTCCATTTTAAAATACGTTGGGGAAATCAGCAAGTATAACCTCAGCGGTGCTCCCAGAGGCCCTCGACTCAAATGATGAGCGTGGGCCTTTCTAGAACACTGGTGGGGGAGAAGAGTTGGGACTATACATGCCTTCTACCCTAGAATGGCCACTAGCATTTGGCTCTGGGAATAGCCGTGATTTGCTTCCAAAGGTATCGTTTTAGTTTCCGAGGCTGCTCAAAACAGAAACCATGAAACGGCCTGGCTCTTAACAGGGGGGACTTATCAGCTTACACTTTGAGGCTGTAAGAATATCCAAATCGAGGCACCGTCAAGGCGGCGATAACTTCTTCTCGAACACTGGCTATCAGTGACCCGTGGCTCCTGTCACGTGGCAAGGCACGTGGCAGCATCTGCCGGTCTCTCCCTTCTCTTGCAGGTTTCGCTGCGTTCAGCTTCTTGCCGTGGCCCTCTCTCTCTCTCTCTGTGTTTATTCCATTTATAAAGGACTCTGGTAATAGGACTAAGCCCCATCCTGACTGGGCTGGGCACGCCTTACCTGAAGCAGCCTCATCAGAAGGTCCCGCTCACAACAAGTTCACACCACACGAGTGGATTAACCGCAAGAACGTGTTTTTCTGGGGTCCATCCAGCTTCCAACCACCATAGCTGCTGACGGGAAGGTTTGCAGGTGTGAAAAGTGGGGGGCATCTGGCTGCATACCAGGGGGCCACTTCCAGTCTACCCAGATGCTGGGATGGGACGCAGCCCCCCAGAAGTCAGGCGGCAGGAGAAGGGTGACAGCCTAAAGCAGTGGGCACAGAGCAGGGGCACAGTAGGGCTGCAAGGTGGAGTGTGTGTGTGCGCGTGTGCGTGCACGTCAAAGCACTGAAGAGCGATGCAGGCTGTGAAATCCTCGGAGTGGGGGGCTGGGTGAGCAATGGGTGGGTGGGTGGATGGAGACCTGCACATTGCACAGGAAGCTACAATGACTCAAAGATTAATGTTTGAGCTCATGGTTGAAAGAGGGGGTACAAACTGTGCACTCAGTTTGCCTCAGGAAAGAGTTCTTCTAATATAACACCCTATGACTGATCACGGGCATCCTGTTCCCTGTACCCCATTTTCCTGATGCGAAACAGCACAGATGTAGGAAAAATCTGGGCCTTGGTTTGGCACCTGTGAGCTCCAGTCTGGACTCAGCTGCGTTGCCTGGGCGGAGGCCTTGAACCCCAGGGCCAGGGCTCCCCAGCCTGCCCACCCAGGTGAGGGACCAGGAGGGGTCACAGCCATGAAAGGTTCTCATAATGAAGAAGCTACCGCCAGCCTGTGTTCCTCGAGATACACGTGAGGATCGCTGTGTCCAGCTTAAGGGGAAACATGCTCACTGTCAGGTACGGGCACCACTGCGTGGAGTCAGCCCTTCTACCTTTCCTGGCGATAACACCGTATCACTTTCCTAACACAACCCACGTATGAAAACATGACATGACATACCCTTCTAAGTCATAGTGAAATTTCCCAACCCAAGTGCAAAACTGTGTGGCACTGACCCAGCAGACCTCCCCGACCAGAAGTTTCAGGAAAAGCCTCTTGTGCCTGTGGCTGCTAAATCTCTAGAAGGAGAAATGTCTTCCAGTCAGAATATTCCAAGCAGCCACAAGACGGGGATGTTTCCTCGCAAGATGCAATCTGAGACGCTTCCGTGAGCAAAACCAGAGAAGTGGGGCTGGACGTCCTGTACATCCTCCACGTCAACAGAAATATGACGTGTCTCCAAACACCAGGGCCTTGACAGCAAGAAATCGAGCTGCAGCCCAAACGTGTGTATGTTCGCATTTTCTGTGACAAATGCAGTGACCTTGACCAGACCTCAACATTTCCAAGGATCAGGGAATGGAAACGCAGGATTCCGAGAGTCTCTCCTCATATGCAGAGAGCAGTCTCAAGCTTTGGCAAAAGAACCACACAAAGAGCCGCGTAATACAAAAAGTGCTGGGCCCCTTTCCACAACTGTTGATACAGAGGCTGTGGCCTGAGAATCTGCAAGGCTAACACGCTCCCAGGTATATTGGTGGTACGGGGAGCATGTTTTGCTAGAGGCCACAGGTTCACAAATTCGACTGCACAGTGAAATCGCAGGGGGCCTACCCCAGCGTGGGGTATGGCCTGAGCATGGGGGATTGCTAAAAGCTCCCCACGTAACTCAGTTTGAGAACCGCTGTGCTCGACCCTTTTCACTGCAAATGTGCCTCATGATCCAGCAGCTTTAGCATCTCCTGGGGGCAGAATCTCCAGTCCCATCCCAAGTCAAGGAACCAGAGCCCGCATTTTAGCCAGATTCCCAGGCATTCCTGTGCACTAACCTAGAGCACTCCTCTCCAACCTCAGTGCAAGCCTGATCCATGAAGAAACCAACAAAAAGAAAAACGGTGGCACACATCCCATTTGGATTGATTTCTTCATGGGCAAAGTATATATACTGATGGGGGAAACAGCAGTCTTTTCAACAAATGGTGCTGGGACAACTGGATCTCCATTTGCCAAACAATGAATCTGGACCCCTACCTCACACCATATAAAAAAGTGACTCATAATGGATCACAAACCTAAATGTAAAAGCTAAAACTATAAAACTCTTAGGAGTAAATCTTTTTAACCTTGGGTTTGGCAATGGATTATTAGATATGATAGGTTAGATGTGACACCAAAAGCACAATCAACCAAAGAAAAAATAGATAAATTGGACTTCATCAGAATTAGAAATTTTCATGCATCAAAGGACAGCATTAAAAAAGAAAAAGGACAACAGACAATGGGAGAAACTATGTGCAAATCATATATCTGATAAGGGACTTGTATCCAGGATATATAAAGAACTCTTACAACTCAACAATAAAAGGCAACTATACGAATTAAACAATAAAAAAGACAACCCAAGTAAAATATGGGCAAAGGATCTGAATATGTTTCTCCAAAGATATATAAATGACCCATAAGCATGTGAAAAGCTACTGAACTTCATCAGTCTTTAGGAAAATGCAAATAAAACCACCAGATACTATTTCACACCCAGTAGAAAGGCTATAATAAAAAAGATAATAGCAAGTGGTGGAGAAGATGTGGAGAAACGGGAACCCTCATGCACTGCTGGTGAGGATGGAAACTAGGGCAACTTCTTTGGAAAACAGTCTGGCAGTTCCTCAAAATAGTCAACAATTCTACTCCTAGGTACAAACCCAAGAGGAACAAAAACACACGTGCACACGAAGCCTTGTGCGTGGATGTTCACAATCACTCGTGTTACTCATAATCTCCAAAGAGTGTACTCAACCCAAATGTCTATCGATTGGTGAAGGTATATCCATGGTACAGATATCACCTGACGAGGAAAAGCAAGGAAGTCCTGCTCGTGCTACAACGTGGGTGAGCTGTGAAGGCATCCTGCTCAGGGAAAGGGGACAGGACAAAAGGCTCCACAGTGCACGGTTCCGTTTCTGTGTGTGAAAGGCCCAGAAGAGGCAAATGCAGACAGAAAGCAGTTAGTGGTTGCCTGGGGTAGGGATGGGCGGGAGGGGAAGCGGGGAGAAGTGACTGTAAATGGGCACAGAGCTTCTTTACAAGGTTTGAAAAGGTTCTACATTTTATAGTGTGGATGGCTGCACAATTCTGCGACTACACTAAAAAACCAGTGAACTGAACATTTTAAATGGGTAAAAGTTATGGTTTTAACAATAAATCTGTTAAAAAAACATAAAAATATCAATTGGATTTAGTTGTATGTAAATTATATTTAGTAAAAGTAGTTAATAAAAACTGACCTATGCACTATCGTACTAATACGAAGTAAATTATATAATGAACACGGACGTGTATTTTTCAAGGGAAAGGTAACATGTTTTAGTGTTTTCTGCCCATGACCCCAACAGATCGTCTGTGCCTCCTACAGAAAATAAAAGAACAGGGAAGAACAGCCCAAGCCTCTTCTGGCCTTGAAGTTCCCCCATAACTGGAAGTCTACACATAGCAGACCACTCACCGACACTCCTTCACTGCCAGCACTCTGCTTGTCGGCCATACGTGTTGACGAGAACACACGTGTTTCTGCCATGACGAGCACCCCATGGACAAACTCGAACCCCCATGCTGCCCCTCCCAGCACCTGGGCTTCCAGCGCCCACGGGGAGGAGGCCCTCGTTGCAGTTTTCCCAGACAATTCGGGAAGGGGAGGCAGTGTGCCTGGGAATCACGCTGGAGAACTGACAGCTCCTGGTTAGATGCTTAAACATTAATCTGCATTCAGTGTTTCAGTGTTAATATTTCATTATCAGTTAATCATATGCAATCACAAAATTCTCTATTATGTTAAAATAGGAACTCCCCACTGACTAGAATATCTGATGAATGCCCCACGCCCTGGCCACAAAAGAAAATGAGATTTCTTTATATATTCACAGCCCTCGATGCTGCAGACAATTTCTCATAGAGTTTCCATTGGAGACTCAGCCCAGAGTCCCATGGGACTTTGACTCCATAAGCGAGTACAGACGGGGATGGAGGTTTTTCCCAGTGTCCTGGCACCTGCTTCCCACACCAGCCCACGAGCGGGCGAGACCTCCTTGCACCGCTCCCACGGGATCCTGAGCAAGACGCTGGCCAGAACTCACATAAGATCTGGCCCTCTTCCATCATGGCGGTAACAAACACGACCACCCTCCCTGCCCCTGGTCTCAGCTGACAAACGTGCTGGAGAAGGGACAGTCCCAAATGGGTTCTGGCAGCATATGTTTGTGATCAGAAACAGACACAAAGAAACAGGCACAAACCACTTTTCTGCAAAGAAAATAAGGTAACACAAAGGATCAAGGCAGGATGAAGACTGGGTTTGGTAAAAGGAACTGGGGCCTCCCATTCAGATAAAAATTCCTGTTATCCAGAGGAGGTTTGGCTCATTTCACGAAGTTATCAGATCTGCCCTTGCTGGAGCCACACGGGCCGAATTTCCAAGAGCCGCAGCTAAAATCACGCACCGTGCAGGCCGCGCTTCCGCTGACAGAGCTATGCCATTCCCATGGGCCTCCAGAGGCAGGGAGCACCTGGGAATTGCTTCCAAGCCAAATGAACAATTTAAGAGCAGATGGTCCCAGCTTGCAGGCAGGTTCCCGGGGGTTGTGGTTCCCGGTGACAAGGACCATGAGGGGCAGCGGTTAAAGGACCCCACACTGTCCCCCAAGTTGGGGGGAAGGCAGAGGTGAGGTCTTATGGCTCCCACCTTACCAATAGCAAAATCAAGGAGGACAGGCTCTGAGAGGTGGACTGTGGGCACACAGGGAAGATTCAACTGCCCGAGACAGAGGAGCCAGATGGGGAAGCAGTGCCATTCTGCAGCCACAAACAACGACGGGTCAACTTCCCTTGAAGTTCAATGTTATCAGGACAGGATGAATGCCCCCTGGTCACCATTTTCCTCCAGCATGTCAGGGTGCTTTTCTTTTAGCTCCTCACTGTGTTTTACGACTTGGGGAGGTCCTACCTCCTTCTCCCACAACCTGTAGCATTTGGTTCCTGTCTCCAGACAGCATAGTGATCCCTGCACCCCATTATAACGGAGGCACCCCGAGGAAGGCTCATTTTCCCTGCACAATATGGCAACTGCGAGGCTGCAGAGATGGCTGCAACCAAAGCACCAGTGCAGTAACCACGGAAAAGGCAGATGAACTGGACCTCATCAAAAGTAAAGACGTGTGTGCATCCAAGTACATCATTAAGAAAGTGAAAAGACAGCCCAGAGAATGAGAGGCAATATTTGCAACTCACATATCTGAAAAGGGACTTGTATTCAGAATTTATAAATAACTCAACATTGAACAAAAAGACAAATAACCCAATTAAAAATGGACAAAGGATTTGAAGAAATATTTCTCTAAAGATATACAATTAACCAACAAGCACATGAAAAGATGATAAATATTATTGGACATCAGGAAAATGAGAGTAAAACTACAATTGAGATACTGCTTCATACCTACAAGGATGACTATAATTTTAAAAAGGATGGTAAGTGTTGGAAAGAATGACAGAGACCCTATTCCCACAGGACTATTGGCTTGGGCAGTAACACACACACACACAAACACACACACAGCCATCCTAATGTGGTTTGCAGCAGACAGATGGGACCTACCAGACCAGGAATTTGGAATTTATAGGACACTTGAGAATCAAAACTCAAGCCTAACAACAACAATGAGGTCCCTCTACAAACCTATTTGAATGGATAAAATCCAAAGCATTGACAATATCAAGTGCTGGCAAGGGTGTGGAGCAACAGGAACTCTTGTTCACTGCCAGTGGGAATGTAAAATGATAGAGCCACTTTGGAAGAAAGTCTGGCAGTTTCTTACAAAACTAAATAAAGTCTTAATATATGATCCAGCGATCTCAATCCCAGCTATTTTACCCAACTGATCTGAAAACGTATGCCCATAAAATAAGCTGAACGCAAATGTTTATAGCAGCTTTATTTATAATTGTCCAAAACTGGAAGCAACCAAGATGCCCTTCAATAGACGAATGGATAAACAAACTGAGGTACAACCATACAATGGAATACTATTTAGCAATAAAAATAAGCAAACTATTAAACCACAAAAATATATGGATGAAGCTAAAATCCATATTGCTAAGCGAAAGAAGCCAACTGGAAAAAGCTACACACTATATGATTACAATTATGTGACATTCTAGAAAGGGCAAAACTGTGGAGATGGTAAGCAGATCAGCACTTCCAGTTTGGGGAGGTGGGAGGTTAAATAAGTGAAAAGTACAGGGAATTTTTTAGGGCACTGAAACTATTTTGTGTGATAATGTAATGGTGAATACAAGACTTAAACATTTGTCAAAACCCATAGAAGGTTATAGCACACAAAAGGTGAACTTTAATATAGGAACATTAAAAAAATCATTTAGGAAGCTGGGGATCCCTGGATGGGATGCAAAATGTAACAAAAATATATGAAACAACCTCATTGAAGGGGGTGGGGGAGAAAGGCGTGGACCTAAGTAACACTGGAAGTGAGTGGAATCTGTGAGACTGAAGGCAAAACAACTGCACATAAGCACTGCGCTCTACCTGATAAGGCTGTTTCCCACAGGGGTACAGATGAACAATTCTGAAGCCATCATGCATGTACACTAGAAGTGAACAATTAAGTAAATGGATGGGAGATGGTGGAAGCCAGGTTTCTCACTGTTCACACGCCAGGTTACAGAAAAACAAGGGAAGGAGCCTAGAATGATTCATGTGGGAACGGATTACAGTTGGAGACATCAGTATGAACTCACTTTTAGCTTGGTATAGATACGGATGCTTACATAGAAAAACATTTGTAGAATATATACTGGTTGGTATAATGTAGTTTTCCTCGTTCATTCTGCTGAGAAATCTTAGAAACAATGACACCCCAGTGGCAACGAGCACACCTAGTCCCCACATCTTGGTTTCTAACACCGTTGTCCAATAAAAAGAACGAGGGCCCTTGGAGAAGTAGCTGACTCTAGCACTGGGACAGGAAATATACAAGAGGAGCCTGGAGTATCTCATAGTGCCAGAAAATAAGAAAGCACTCAAACAAGCAACACACAAAAATACACATTGATGGTGGCATGCTAAAGGGACACCAGAGCCAAATGAAAGCATTCCCAATGTCCACAGCTGGAACATTTTGAGCAAGAAAATAAAGTAGTGTTAGATTATAACTCAAAGTTAAAAATAAATATCCATAGTCCATACTGTGGTATAAACAAATGATTAAAGAAATAACTGGGAGAGAAGAGACAAATCTCCTGCACAGAAGAATTTCAAATAATTACGTATATTTTCTGCCATTAAAGAGGCAGAGCAGAACTTCCCCTCCTTATGTATAGGCTGCACGTTCTAAAGAGTACAATATGGGAAGGGGAAAAAAGAGTAACTTTACAATGGAGAAAAAAATCTGACAAGAGTGACCTCAGCCAGGAGGTCAAGGTCAACATTCGTGACAGCCATGTTGACAGAAGGTGCCCTTGATGAGATGCGAGGAGAAAGGTTCTCCACCTCTGGAGACTTCCCCAAAACCCATAACCCCAGGCTGAGAAAATCATCAGACAAATCCCATTTGAAGGATATTCTACAAAATACCTGGACAGACCTCAAATTATCAAGTTCATCCCAAACAACAAAAGTATGAGGAACTGTCACAGCTGAGAGGAGCCTGAGAAGACGTGACAACTAAATGTCATGGTGGTTCCTGGAAGAGAAATCGGGAAACAGGTGATGGAAAACCTGAGGAAAGCTGAATAAAATGTGAACTTTACTTCACAATAACATGTTAGTATTCGTTTCTAATTGTGACAAGTGCTCCATGCTAAATTTAAGATGTTTACCACGGGGAAACCGCGTGAGGTAAACGGGAACTCTCTGTACCATCTTAACAGTAAGTCTGTAAATCTTAAAACTGCTCTAAAATAATAAAAAGCTTATTATTAAAAAGTAAAAATAAAAATCAGGCTCACGTTTTGGGTAATGGGTTGGACGGAAACACGCTGCTGCTCTCTCCACGTGGACTTCTGGGAAATCTGCTCTCAGCTTCCCGTCAGGAGCAGAAATTGGGGTGCACGTTGGGACTGCAAGTCCCTCACCACGGCCTCGCTTCAAGGTTTTGGGTCACAGAGAGGCCTTCTCAGACGGGCCCCGGCTCTGTCAGACAAACTGACGCCTGGACAGGCCCCAGAGTCCTTGTGCTGGCCTCACTCTCGCTTTTCTTCCCTCTGCCTCGTCCTCTTTAAGGGATGCATTTATCTTACTCTATCACATGCACCTTTACGAGGCACCTATAAGCCTTTTTGGAACAAGGTGGAGGTAAAAATAATGAAGATTCGGAAGTAATCAAATATCCCATTTGAGTTCCCACTTAGAAACAGGCTCTCCTTTATTAAGAACTGTAGCTGACAAGCCAAACGCACCCGGATATATTCAGCGGTGGCAAATTTGAAGACACGCGGCAGTCTTCAAACCACGTTCATCTGCATAAGGTGATCTGTGAGCCCCTAACCCTTTCCAGGCTGAAGTCCAGGAGGTCCCCGAGCCAGGGCCCCTCCAATCGCCCCACACCCCCGGGTGCGATTCCTCCTGGGGACCTGTCTGTGCGCCTTCGGCTGTCGCACGCATCAACAGCCCCCTCCCGTCCTCCTAGTGACAAGCGCTAAGCACCCAGGGATCGGGACTAGCCGGGAAACCTTCTAATTGGCCCACGAGGGAGGCGGGTGGCGGGAGGCGCAGCCCCGGCCAGGAGCAATCCACACCCGACAGGCTGATGAGCGCGGCCCGTCCTGGAAACCGAGGCCTGATCGGGTCTTCTCCGTGACACCCAGGGGCAGCAGCGGCCTCTGCAGGGCCTGCTCAGGAAGCGGCCATCCTCGTTCCCATTTCCCATCAACAGGCTGGAAGAAGTTTTACTCTGTGACCAGCTTTGCTGACAAGCCTTCCTCTGTCGTGCTGAGCTTCTTTCAATATTGCAAAGACAGAGCGGATACAAAGCATTCAACATCATCTCTCCCAAGGTCCTAATTTCCCTTCCTTTTCCGGGCATGGAAACGCCATGATCGATCCAGATGTCCCAAGCGGGAGACACTGCTGGAGCCCTCTGGGAGGACTCTCTATTCTTCCACACTGTTTTCACTGTGACGTGATAAAATCGACCTTGAGCCCAGGCGTCAGGCAGGTCCCTGCCACACCCCCGCTGTTTCCACGGACGGGATACCCCACTGGGATTTAACGACCTCTCGGGTGGAAGAGCCCACGGACCCCTCGGGCGGGGACCAGGCCTGGCAGCCTTTCCTGGGCTTGGAAGGGAGCCTGGTCTGCAGGCAGATCCTGCTGCTGGCTGGGGGGGGGGGGCGGGGAGGGGGGCTTCGAAAGTCACCAAACTCAGCGAGTGCAGAGCCTCTAAACCACAGGAACGGGCCACAGAGGATGAAGGCGTAAGTGAGCAGGCTGCCCACCCTCCGGGGAGGGCCCGGTGCTCCAGAATGCAAACTCCACCCCACGACTGTGAGCTGGAGGCCCTCAAGGTCACCGACCCCAGCCACGGCCAAGGCCACGTCCAGCCACGCACAGCACGGGAGGAGACGACCGCTGAGGCCCCGACTTCCTCTCCAAACAGAGCCGCCCAGGGGGTAAGAGCAGGGACCCTGGAGTCTGACAATAAAGGGGTCCCAGCTCTGACCCTCTCTCGCCAGGACACAGCAACCAGCCTCGACTCTGAGCTTCAGCTCCTCCGAGGACAACGGCGCCCAGAGAAGAGGAACAGTTCACGGGGTGCACGAGGGCTAAGGGAGATGAGGCTGGGTAAACACCTGACGGCAGGTACCGCTCTCAGGTGCCCTTTCCCCATCCAGGTGACCCATCATCCCACTGTGCCTGGGACCTGGGAGCTTCCCGGGACATGAAGTGCTGGGACAAGTTGGTCTGCCTTCCTACCGCTTGGAGGAAGCCCATCAAGGCCAACCCCTTGCTTTTCCTCCTCTGGGAAGTACCCAGGCTCCAGCTGCTTCCAAACCCCGGAGAACTCAACATCTGCTGAGCTTCCAGGGTGTAGCAGGCATTGTGGATGGCAGGAACATTCTGGAGACCCTCCTATGTCTGATGCATGCCACACTCAAACCACTTGACACATCTGCTCACATTCTCCTACCCTGTAGGTTTAGGAGCTGAGGAAATAGAAGTCTAGAAGGCTCTTTAATCTGATCTTCCCACAGCCAGCTGCGGAGAGGCCAGGGTTGAAATCTGGGGACTCCCCAAGGCCCTGCCCCTCTCCCTGTGTCACTGTGTCACAGTCTGGAAACTCGGGGAGGTGAGCTGGGCAATCGCAGGGCTCCCCACCTTCGGCTCCTCAACTCAAGTCACTGCACTCCTTGCCTGATGTCCAGTTTCTTGAACACTGCCATCTCACCTCTTTTGGTTTTCTGGTTAGTTTGTTTCGGGGGGGGGCTACCGGCCTGTGGCTTTCCAATGCTGGAAGTAAACGCGAAGCTGTGCCTCTTGCTTTACAACACCTCGCCCCTCTCAGCTGAGTTTGGGTTCAATATTCTCACTCGCTGTTGACTCCAGGAGAATATGTGAGGAGGGGGCAATGCTCTGGGCCCTTCCCCTGCGAATTACTCACAATTGGGTTTGTTTCTAAGAACTGCCCTCGTTGTTCATTTTTTCCATTTCACTCATCTTTCTAGACCCCATTTTCCTTACCCACCAATCGGAACAGAAAAATACACAGATAAGTGCCCAGCTTGCTCTGCTCCTGATTGGAATTAAGAGTGAAACTTCCGAAGATGCTGGCAGCCAAGCAGCGGGGTGGGGTGGGGCCCAGGTGTGTTGTCTGTGGGGAAGACTGGCAGGTACATCCTTGGTCTCTGGTTTCAGAGCCTTCTGCCTTAATTACATCTGACTTCTTTTTTATTGCTGTAAATATTATTGCTTTTTGCCTTTAAAAAAACATTGATGACTGTTAATTGTTGGGTGAGATAAGGAAGAATCTTGTAAGAAAGCATCTCTACCCTTGCCTGGAGCTCCAGAGCGGGTGTGGTCCCTTCTTAGGTGCTCACTGTCAGGAGCTACTAAGATGGATCTGATGAGAAGCTTTCCCATTTCTTCTCCTGCTGATGAGTAAATTAGCCCAGAGGCCATCCTCATGGGAATAGTTTAGGTGATAGAGCAGACAAACCCCTGACACTTTCCTATTGATCCCTGCTTCCAGCTCACTCCCCTTCACAAACTGGGAACGTGTCATTAAGGGACGTGCTTGTCATGAACAAGGTTTTGGAAACCTGGTACCAATGCAATACATAGTTACGACATCACTTCTTAAGTCCAAGGGGGTACAAGGGAAATTGCCGCATCGCTCTATTTCAGGATAATTCAGTCTCTGTTCGTATGTCTTTAGAAGTTAACACAGGGTGTTTTCTGGAAGATTTCAAAACACTTAACATCAAGAAGACACCAACACTCTTGGGGAGCCAGGGGGAGGCCCGGCTCACACCAGAAGGAGCCAATTAGAGGGGGTCCTTGGGGACCAAGAGAGCGGCCCGGAGTGGACCGTCCACCTCCATCTCCTCCCCTGAGCCAGCCCAGCCCCCCACGGAGTCATCAGAGAGTCATGGAAGAAGCCAGGATAAGGAAACGAATAGCCAAAGAAAGTCCAAAGCCTGGCCGCCAGGAGAGCATCCGGGTCAAGGAACCGGACCGCAGGAGTCCGAGCCTGGACGGAAGCCTATGAGTGCGTGCTCAGGAACGGCGGACTCCTTTATCCTAAGAGCGCAGGGCGGGGTCGCTGGGTCGCCCTGGGTCAGATGGAAAGAGCCTCTGCCCTCCCAGAGCTCGGAGGAGTCGTCCCTGCTCCATGTGGGAAGTAGGGTCGGGTGTGAAGAAGGCCAGGACCTTCTGGAAGCCCCGGGGCCCGCCCCGCGGGGCCCGACGGCAGCCCGGGCGCTGTATTTGGAGCCCCCCTTGTCCTGCCTGGCTTGGTCATAGGCTTCCCTTCGAGCAACCACCCCGTCAGCCCTGCCCCTCCGTGTGCTCCTGGATGAGCGAGCTGCCCTCCACTTCTCTGCTTTCCTTCTCGTCATACAGGTTAAACAGCCAGTCCTCGAGTCCCTAGAAAGCCCTAGGACCACCCCCCACCCCGTAAAGACAGAAGCCTGGGGCCAGGAAGCCTGCGGGAGCCCGGGTGAGGTGACCCCGCCCCGCCACCCTCGCCCTCCAGGGCTCCCACCTAACAGGGCTGTCCTCAGCTGGCTACCTGTTAGCCCCTCATCACCCCAACAGCTTCCACAGAGCACCCCTGTCCTCAGCACAACCCCCTTCCCGACCTGGGTGTCCCCAGGGGCAGCCGTCCCACCTCGCTCCTGCCCCACCTCCCAGCTCCCCAGGGCCTTTGCCCGTCACTCCCTCCACGGCCGAGGGCTGCGAGGGCTGCCCCCTCCCTATTTCCAGGGCACTGCACTGACAAGAGCCCCGGGCTCCAAGCCGTCCTCCCAGGCAAGGCCAGAGTCAATCCCGCTGTCCCTGCTGCAGTCATGGCATGCAGCCCCCTCTCGGCCAAGTGTCAACGGTGGGTCTGGGGCCTGCTCGTTTCTGTTAGCCCCCAAGCGTGTTTGCTCCATCCCCCTTTCCAAGCATGTTCTCCCCATCTCCCCCCGACACACACACATGCCAAGCGTGTTCTCTGCTCCTTCCCCCCTCCAAGCATGTTCTCTCCACCCACTCCCTCCAAGCATGATCTCTCAATTCCCTCCCTCTCAGCACATACTCTCCGTCTCCCGCCTCCAAACATGTACTCTCCCCACTCCCCCCGCAAGCATGTTCTTGCACACACCCCCTCCTAGTGTGCACTCTGTCAGCCCCTCTCCTGGCATCTCAGGGATTTCAGGGCTCAATCAGAAATCGGCCCGGTTCCCCGCTCGCAAGCTGCTGCCAATGACACGTAAGAGACGACAGAGACGGATGGGGCTGTGCCTGGCAGCATGAGCACAAGGAGGGGGTGCCTCACAGCCCCAAACTTCAGGGGACAGAAGAGCGTCCCACAAATGAGGAGCAAGTGCCACTCACTGTATTCAATACTGTGCACCCCTTAGTACTGCCAAGCCCTGTGATTAAACTCAACGGAAAGCTGCAACAGCCCAATCCAGGAAGCACTAACAACGGCCCGGAATCTTCAGGAATGAAGGTCTGGGTCACCCCACCTGGCAAGGAACTAAGGCCAGCTGAGGTGCTTCCTGAGGGTAAAGGGAACCTGGAATGGGAAGTGGAAGGAGGTGGTGAAAATACGAACTTCGACCACGTGACCAGTTACAGAAACAAGGACGGTAATGGACATGAATATTTCTCCCTTGTTTTGTTATGAGTACGTTTGTATCTGTACATAAAAGGATTATCTTTGTTTTCTTCCCTAACTTTTCCCCTTATCATATGACATAAATTGTATTAGTCTCATATCATAATGTTTAAGGATGTCAAGTTTAAGCGTGAATATTACCCAAGGACTCGCACCCCATTCTGGAAGGATTTAGTGCATTTCCAGTTGTATGAAGGACAGTTGAGTATTGTTAGGGAGGAAAAAACAAAATAAAACATATATACATATATACAGTCCGGTCAAGCAAGCCCTGGGCTGGCTCTAGCACGAGGGCGTTTCATGGACTTTAATCAGCAGTGAGTTGACTGCGTAGACGGCTGGTCACGACACAATCAGCCGAGGAGGTTGCCGTCAGCGAGTGACGTCTCTTCCATCAGTCGAAGGCCTTGAGAGAGAGAGATTTCGGCATTCCGAGAGGGGATCCCCACCTCTGCTTCACACAGCCAGCATCTCCCGGGGAATTCAACGAGGATGCTCATCGGAGCCCCTGGCTTCCAGCCCGCCCTGGAATCTGGACTTGTGCATCCCCACAGCGCACGAGACAATTTTATAAAATCTCATGCTGTTCACAGGTACCTCCTGTCGGTTCTGTTTCCCTAGAGAGCCCTAATACGTGCACTTAATAACCTTGAGGACGTTTCCCTGCAGCCAGTCCTGCACCCAGGCCTTCAGCCCGCGAGCGTAACTGAAGCGCTCCTGCCAGGCGCGGCTCTGAGCTCTGGATACGAGCGCGAACGAGATGTGCAGTCAGGATGAGTCCGTGAAAGCAGACACAAGGTAAGGGGCAGAGGTGACCGGGCGAGGGGCTGCTGGAGACGGGGGGCCGGGAGATGCAGTTTGAGTGAGACCACGTGGAAGCGCCTGTGCCGCACCTGTTTCCAGGGAGAAGGATGTTCCAGGGAGATGGGAAAGAGCAGAGCCTGGGGGAATGTGCACGCTGGGAGCTTCAAGGAGCAGCCTGGACGCCAGAGTGGCCAGGGTGAGGGGCAGTGGGTCGGGGGTTAGGGCTGAGGTCTGGGGAGGGGGCAGAGGAGGAGGAGGGCTCGGGTCCACTCGGGGCTCCCGGCTCTCCCGGGGGGTCGGCTTGTACTCGGAGTCTAAGGGCAAGGCCGTCTCCGCTGGAGCAGGGGTGACACACTCTGAGTCACACCTTTGAAGGAATTCTCTGGCTAGTGTGTGGGGCTGGGAGGGTGAACTGGAGTGGGGGGCAGCAGCAAGACCCCTATGGGGTCAGTGTGGCAAGCTGTGTGTGTGGGGGAGAAAGCGGCTCTGACTGGGTGGAAACGTGGCTGCTAAGTTTTGGATTCTGCCTGTTCTGAAAAGGAAGGCCGAGAGGACTGGCTGACGGGGAGCAGTGGGGCGTAGTGGACAGCAGACTCGAGGGTCCCTCCAAGCCCCCTGCCCCGACAGCTGGTCAGGCCAACACGCAGGCTGGTCAGCCTAAACCACAGAGAGTGATCAGCTCACAGCTTTGGAGGCTGCAAACCTAAAACCAAGGTACCGGCAGGCAGTCTGCCGGCGCCCGTGGCTCAGCGCTCGCCTCTGTCACGTGGCCGCCTGCCACCTGCTCTCTCCAACCTCTGTGTCCTCTACTCCTGAGGCCCCAGGTATGCTAGAGGACGACCACCTGATTCACTTTGACCTCGTCGTGACAGCATCTTCAAAGATCCCCAGGAGTCGGGGAAGGACTTGACATGTACTTTGGGGGGACACAATCCAATCCGCACAGATGGAGGCAGGCGCAAGTTTGGAGGGAGAGAGTCAAGGACCCCAATTTCGACGTGCTAAGTTTGCGGTGCCCGTCAGCAAGCGCGGATGTGGATGAAGCGGTTGAAGGGGCGAGTCTGCCAGCCAGGGCAGGAGCGGGCAGGCCAAAAAGCAACCTCAGGCGGCGTTGGTCATGGATCCTGGTTAATGCCTCAGCCCCTCTGACACGCGTGTGCCTCGCTGGCACCCAAGAGGAGAGGGAACAGAGGTGGCCATGCGTCTGACCCAAGGGGGACGTCCCCAAGCCTACAATGCCCACCTGCCTGGGCAAACCCTCTGAGCCGGTGCTTGGACTCTCCCCAAGCATCGGCCTTCTGCCTGCCAGTGCCAGCGGCTCTCGCTTCCCTCGGGCCTCCCCCCAGGGGATGCTGGGCAATGTCCACGGACACTGCCGACTGTCACCCGGGGGGAGCTATTTGCCTCTGGTGCCTGGAGGCCAGCGCGCTGCTCCGTGCCCTCCCACGCCCACGACAGCCCCCAGTCCTTCACGCCAGCGTCGGAAACCCCACATGCCTGGAAGCTCCTGTGCCACTTTTCTCTGAGGAATGGTCAGAGGCCCCCACACATAAGGAAGCTGGTTTCCAGCAGGGGGAGCAAGGTACCTGCCAGGCATTTAGCAGGGATGCCTGGGCGTCCCTGCGCAGGCGGACACGCATGTGCACATCGCAATGTTCACGAAAACGTGCAGCCCGAGAACGGAGGTCTTGGAAGGCCGCGTGCCCAGGTGCAAAACAGCCTCTCAAGACGTAGATGCCGTCCATTCCCTCATTCACCCGTCGACAAACACATACTAAGCACCTACTACGCGCCAGCTGGCGCGGACGCCGCACTGAGCAGAAACAGGCCCGGCCTTTTGGATACAGAGCTCACCCGGGCGAGGAAGCAATTTGGAAAGCCGAATCAAGGTAAACGTCACGGGGCTCGCGGCTAATACGCATGACAGAATCACGCTTTCCAGCTGCGCTTCCCTTACACACACACACACCTCCCGTCTCCAGGTCGTGGAAATTGGGATCCAGGCCCCGGTCCAGCATCTTGACGATTTTCTCCACTGCGCGGTGCTGCACGTGATCCATGCATTTTTTCAGGTTGATCTAAAGAGGAAAATAACAACAAAGAAATGTCTTCAAAGAAGTGTCCGTACAGGCCACGGGAAGGGACCTGTGGGGTGCACCCCGGCCTGTCCGTGCAGGGCTCTCCTGGCCCCCCCTGGGGCGCTGAGCAGGGGCCTCTGTGCCCAGCGCCCCAGGACCAAGCAGAGTCCAGCACCTGGCAAGAGCGGCCGGCCCGGCCCAGCAGTGCTTAGGAAACCGCCAGGCTCTGAAAAGGGCAGCTGCACGTGCAGGTGGGTCCAGTTTACGGCTAACCCCGTGACCTCGTGGGCAGGCTCAGGAATGCCTGGTCAGGCCGGAGGTCAAGACACAGGGAGATGCTCATTTCTTAGGAGGTCAGGATGGCCAGGAGCTCACCCCTGACTGGGAGGCACCCTCCCAAGCTTTGTCCAGCCTGTCTGTAAGGAAAAGAGATTTCCTGCCCATCGAGCAGACGGCCTGGGCTCTCGGAGGCTGGTTCCCACTCTGCTCCACCTGGTCAGTCTGCGTATTCTCAGCTGGTCCAGTTCTCAGCCCCCACTCCCCCTCTCTCCCGCACACACTGAAGGGAGAAAAATTGCAGTTTTCAACACACACCACCGACCCTTCAGCATTGCACGAGCCTGGAGCTCCCCCTGACGATTTCCCTCAGGAACCGGAAATTAACAAATGCCCAAAGAAACGAGATACAACTTGGTTTCACTTATAAATGGTCAGTGCTATTTATTAATCAATATTTTTTTTAGTTCACAAACCCATTTTTATCTACCCATCAGGAGCAATAAAAAATAAGCAAGCAGAAAGGCCCAGATCTTCTTGGTGTCTTAAAATTCCACCGCCCGGGCCGATTCCAGGCTGGGGCGGGGAAAGCACAAGATGAGCCTGGAGGAAATGGTGCCAGGAAGTAAGAGCCAGGAAGGGCCACCACCAGCCATCTGGGCCCATCTGAACAAAAATAAATCATGATATTAACAGATTATAACCCTATAAGCTAAATCCATGTGTCCAAGCTCAAGTCAACAGGGAAACCCAGAAGCAGGAGAAGCCTATCGCTCAAGAAAGCTCATCATGTGCAGGGGAGCTCACCTGGGCAGCAGCACGGCCCTCTCAGGGGCCTGTGGGCAGCTTCTCCAGGGATGCTGTCAAGCTCCCCTTGATGACCAGGGGTGGGGCAGGGCAGGGATGGCAGAGGGCGGTCCCCAGGCTCCCTGCATCGTCCTTCACACATGCAGCTTCCCAGACAGAGAGCAGGAGCTGATGCCCAGCACCAGAACTCTGCTGGCTTTTATAAAGGGGATTATGTGGGGCAAAAGCTTACGGTCCCCAGGCCGTGGAAAGTCCAGCCCACGGCACCGTAAGAGGTACTTTCCAAGTCAGCTGCCACGTGCTGAAGCAGGATGGCGTGGTCTCTGCCAGGTTCCAGCCTCTTCCTCTGAGGCTCAGTGGGCCCAGCTTCTTCCCAGTCTCAGCCGCAGGCTGGCACAGGGCTCGTCTCTCAGGGCTGCCCTATCAGTCTCAGCTGTGCTAGTCCCTCCCCAAGATCAACTGCAAACCGTCAGGCGAAGGCTCATCTCTCCCCGGGACCCCAGGATTAAAAACGCCCGAGCGCTCTCTTCCCGTGTGTCTATCTCAAGTGAGTTTCCGTTTTATATCAGACCCACCAAGGGGCTGAGGACTCAACCTGAGTCACGTCCTTCTGACGTGGTCGAATCAAAGACAGCCCTCAAAGTGATCTTAGCAGGTGATCTGAGCAAGGGCCCCTGAACTGCATTCAATGCAATCGAGGGTGTCACACCCAGGGGAACAGATTAGTTTACTAACATAAACTTTCTCTTTTTCGGGATTCATAAAATAATCTCAAGCTGTCACATTAGTGAAGCAAGAAAAGGGGAAGACCAGGAAACCATCATCTTCTACTGTGGTAGCAACGGCTCAGCCACGACGGCCCCCCCTTCCTACCAAACACCAGAAGGAGACAATCTTAAAGGGCAGGGCCAGTCCACTAAGGAACATTATTTCATTTCCAGGTTGTCATCAGACGTTTCTTAACTCTACAGGAGGAGCTGGTGGTTTAAGGCGGAATCTGGCTGACGCGCTGCTGGGCACGGTGGAGAGAGCGGAGTGCATTGCACTTAACGGTTACGTCAGGTCCACGTGGGCGATGCTGGCAGACCCCCCACTGTGCCCGTGGCACCCCCGGGGTGGCAGGCACCCTCCTCCCTCGCCCACACAGGTGTCCAAATCCTGCCCTTCTTCAAAGACCAGTTCAGAGCCACAGCCTCCGAGGAGCCTGCCTGGGGCTAAGGGTGGGATGCGCCCCCACTACCCACCTCCCAGCAGGCTGCTCCCTGGAGGACCCTTGGCCTGCACAGGCCGGAGGTCTGGAGATAACAACGTGAGATAAAAGACAGCCCACAGGCCGCCGCCCACATACCTTTGCGTGTAGCTTGGCCAGCTGCTTCTCGTCCAGGTGGGGTTGTTTATACACACGCCTCTTGTATCGAAACTGGCCAGACACAGAAAAAAGAAAAAAAGAAAACCGGTAAGTCTTTCCCACGGCTGTTCAGGAAAAAACCGCCTTTTCCTCGGCGCTGTCCCCGAAGACGGGAGCTCCAGAGCAGACGGCGTTAGATAAACCGCTCGGCTTCTCTCCACAGAGCCCCCAGCAGCATCACGACTCTTGCCAGACCCTGCAGCAATTTGGCTGAAAAGCCACAAACACCACAAGAGGGAGGAGACACCCTGGCCTCCCAGGCTGCTGCGCATCCTTGCGCGAGAACCTGCCTTCCGTTCTCCGTCGCCAACCTTGCGATGCATGAAACAAGAAACGCATCAGACGCCAGGCGTGCGGGAGCCACCCTCACTCGCTCCCGCAGCCTCTGCCTCGGTTGCCTCCAAACTGCAGCGTCTCCTCTGAACTGAAAATGACATCGCACAAACCAAGGAGAGCATGTTTTCCTTAGTGGGATGTAATAAGAGGCCAAGCGGAATGCGAAGTGTCAAGTCTGCTTTGGAGCTCTCTAATGCTTTCACTAGCAGCTCCGCTCCTCTCCAGGCACCGCCTAACCATCACAGGTAAACAGACTGGAGTCCAACATTCCAGAGGGCCGAGGCCTTCTCAGCAGCACTTGGAGTCAGGGAAAGTCACGGGGATTTTATATCAGAAAAGCCTTCTAATTCCAGGCCCGATAAGCTGAGTAGCTCTGAGCCGGGCCCCTTCCCCATCTCAGCCTCAGTTTCCTTCCCAGTCACAGGGGGACCATGCACACTTCCCAGGGGTGGCCCTGGGGGCTGAAGGTGAGCTCCTCGGCACAGGGCTGGCACCCAACACATGCTATTTGATCCCTCCCTCTCCCACCTCCCTTGATGCCTTCACACTCCCAGGGTTTTAAATGTAAGTATAAAGGGAGAGCAAAAATGCCGCTGGGTAAAAAAAGACGTTGCAGGGAAGTGGTAAGGTAATCCCGAAACTTAAATTCTAATCCGCTATAAAGTTTCCAAAAAGACAAACAAAATGGCCATTCAGCAGATAGAAAAAATTCCATTTTTGCACAGATCGAAACTACATTTATTTATTTTTTTTTTTTTTGAAGTGCCAGAATCAGCCAGCTTAGAAATCCGCGAGCTGAGTGTAACTCGGGCTGCAGGGAGGTCCTAGATATGGCGTGCTGCCGTTGGACTGCCCACGTCGAGCTTCCTGAGCTGCAGCGGGGAGAGAGCCGGGCCCCTTGCGGGATCTCCACCTCGCTGGATCTCGAGTCAGTCAGTTCTGCCGTGTGCTGCACGGATGGCTCCGGAGCTCTCCTACCCCTCACACCCCAGCTTGGACAACCACGTCTCTATTTGTCAGGAGGGACCAAGAGCAGCCACGGAAAACGGACGAGGGTTCCTAGGAACTCAGCTCACTGGGCGCTTGTTCCCAGGACCTACGACATCCCCCCGGCAGGAAGATACATTTTTAGGAGGAGAAAGTTTCCTTCTAGAGCCTTAACATTTACAGCTCACAGCTCTCTCCTCACAGCTTCCTAATTACCACAATTGTCCAGGGAAGAGTTAATCCCAGTGCCTGCCCCTAATGTGTTCATCTCCAGGTCCACCTCAGAGCTTCACAGTGGACCAGGAAAATGGGCCAAGGAGATGAATAAATGTCACAAGGAGGACCAAGTGGCAGCCACACCATCACGACCAGGCACTTACCAGGCCTTAAGCTGAACACACTTCTCTGGAGAATCAGGGTCACTCTGTGAAGTCATGCTAATGCCACCCCAATTTTATGGCTCAGGAGTATGGGCTCAGAGAGGCTTGGTGAAATGCTCGCGGTTGCACAGCTTCCGGGCTGGGGTCAGGTCTGTCTGAAATGGAAGCCTGGGTTCCCACTGGGGCCCAAGGAGCTCGCCGGAGTGCAGAAGCTCATGTGCAAACCTCTCGCCCTCTGCTCTGAGGGGTCTCTGGTAGGACATCCAGGAGGGCACAGGCCTTCTTGGGTAGCCTGAGCTTTTGCACACCGTCCCCCGGCCACCCCACAGGGGCCTGGGATGGATGGTGAGTGGTGAGGGGCCTTCAGCTCAGCATCACCTACTCACAGAGGCTTCCCAGTCAAGAGTAGAGCCCCGGATCTGCTGCCTGAAGTGCATAGTGCTGCCTCACTGCTTGTAATCAGTCCACTCCCACTGGGGCGTACGCTCCGAAAGCCGAGGCTGGGACCGCCTGTGCCTGCTGGCGGCCCCTGGGAAGTGTCTGGCACCCAGCCGGCCGCGACGAGGGATGAGCCCACGGTCCCCGTGATGTAGTAAACTGTGCCCTCCGCACAGATATGCTCCCGCCCTATAGCCCCAGTCTCGTGACCCTGCTTGGAAATGGGATCTTTGAGGTCGCGATTATTTAACTGCACTCAGTGGGCTTTGATCCAGGAAGACCAGCGTCCTCAAGAAGAGGACATCTCTCTTTCTGGACACAGACAGGGAGAGAGACACCACGTGACGGAGGCAGAGGTGAGTCACGGAGGTCCAGCCAGCCACGGCCAGGACACACGGACTCCAGAGGCAGCGCGGCCCTGCCGACGCCTTCACTTCCAACTTCTGGTCTCCAGAAGCGTGAGATAAATTTCTGTAGTTTGAGTCATCCAGTTTGTGGTGTTTTGTTATGGCAGCCCCAGAGAAAACAGACGACACCCATTTTACAGATGAGCCGCTGAGATGGGGAGCCGAGTGACTTGCCCTGAACCATGCGACTTCCGAGCGGCATCTGCCTTTTCCTCCTGAGGAACTCTTCCCCAGGTCCCACACATGTTCCACGTCAGCAGGGATTCCAATAACCTTGGCCTGGAACTCACGAGAGAACCCAGGGATGTGCCAGTGAGGTAGCCAAGTCCATGACTTCAGCCTAATATCTAGTGACATCACAGATGTCACACCTACTCAGGTGGCTCGGATGCCAGCTACGACTCCACACCCGCAGTCTCTCCTTGTTTGCCCAAGCGATCATTTAATAACCATTAGTATATTAACTAGTATTATTGACAACAAAACACTGATTACAATTTACTAATTATGTTATAGTGTTAATTACATAATTATACTAATGACATAGCAGCTACTCATTTGTCCTATTTGACTAAGCTGAAATTGGTATGCTCATTTAATAATTAGTATTAATTATATTAATTAAATTATGTTATTAATAGTAATGACAGCTTGTGTGTCCTAACACACCAGGTATACGCTGTTGCAAGCTGTGTGTGCAAGCGTGGGGTGCAGCAAGTCAGGGTGGGGCCAGCAGGATGGGGGCTCAGCCTGTACTGCCCCATCTTATGCCTCAACCACCAGATGAGGAGGTCTGAAGAATGGAAGACTGCCCAGAGCAGTGAAGGAAGCAGAGAGGAAGCTGGACGCTGGACCTCGCTATTGCCCGAAGGCAGAGCAAGCCCAGATGCATCCCCAGAGCTCATCCGTTCTGGTAAAAGGAGCTCAAGTCGGGCCCACGGCTTGTTCACGCCAAGATTTCTCTCCAATGAATGTTAATTCTATGGATAAAAATTGCACGACCGTCTGTAATGCCCAGGAAAAAACTTGGGTGCAACCTCAAGACCCCCAACTCCAAATGCAATCTGGAGTCCAGTTAAGGCTCTCCCCTCCACCCCCAGGTCCGGGCCATGAAGCCCTAATCTACAGCCTGTGGCTGAAATACCTCCAGGGAGGGGATGCCCTTGTCCGCCGGCTGCGGGTACTCGCGAAGGAGCCGCTCCTCGTCCAGGAATTTCCCGTCGCGCCCGTTGCTGGCCGGCTGGAAGAGCCCGTAGTTGAGGGCATCTTTCAGGCCCTGGTTCAGTGCACACAGGATCTGCTGCTTCGCGGCCCACACCGTGGCATCGGGGTTAAACCGGATGCACTTCTACAGGGAGGCAAAAGAGACGCGGCGTTAGCCTGAGCAGCCTGGGGAAGACCACGTCTCCGAGACGGCGACGACGGTTCTGTCACTTCCTGAGAGTTTTTCTGGGCATCGCACCCCAGTGCTCGAAAAAGAAGACCCACCTGCCACTTGGACGAGGCATTTGGTAAAGGGGAAAGGGGAAAGCCTAAGCTTGAGCCGGCAGTGGCTCTCTCTGCTCTCACGGGTGACTGAAATCTCCAGGAATCACTCACCGCTTGTCTCGGGCGGGTCTCCCTCTCCCATGGTGGAAGCTGCTTCCCCACCCCACAGTGCCTGATTCAGCAAGTGGGGGCTGAGAACCTGCGTTTCCACAAACGTCCAGGTGAGTGTTGAGAATCCCGGCTCGAGCACCTGCCGCGACTGAGTCTTTACATCCCTCTTGGACTTTCGGCTACCCGTGTCTGGTCTTGTAAACTTGCTCATGGAAATTTCCCTTACCCACCCACGCTGACGAACATAAAAACTTTAACAGCCTTGACAACGTCCCGTCCCTGGGACCAAGGGAGGAAACTCCAAAATGTGATTTGATGGGAAATCAACTCGACTGCCACAAGAGCTAACGTTTGAAAGGGTTAAATAATGTCGGCTGGGCCTAGAAACCACTCACGAACACTTTCCACAAACACAGTAAGAACTGGAGGGACAACAAGCCGGCGACGCTCCCGAGTCCCTTGTCCCTTCTGTGGGACTCACCAACAAGCCAGGAAAAGCAGGTGCCAGGCCAAATCACCTTCCAGTCATGATTTCTCACCTTCCTTGAACTGAAATTCTATTACACTGTGGAGCCATCCGCAGGGACTCCAGAATTTGCTTTATCACATTAAAAGCCGTCAGAAAAAAACGAGGCTTGACTGAATATGAGTCTCGAACCAATCCTCTACCAAGGGACTCGCACACCAGAGGCTGCCAAAGGCCCTGCTATCGTCCCAAGCCTCGGGGCGAGTCCCCGGTGTTGGGTAAAATGATTGTGCTCCTTTCAACAATGAACTTTGCTTCCACACGCAGCCCAGAAGGCCCCTGCCCGGGAAATCTGACGCCGTGTGCACGAATGCCCGTGTTTGTCTCTCTCCAATGTCAAAGGCAGAATTCAAGGGTAACTCTCAGGGCTGCTCTGGGTGGGAGCCAGTTGCTCATTTTGGTGATATATTTCCAGTCGCACCCCTCCCCATCCCTGGCTGAGCGAGAAGAATATCTGGGAGGAAAAAAGAATACCTGGAAACAAAACACATGTTGGATATGATCAGGGCGATGTCACCAATAACCTGCCAATTCCCGTTTCAGGAATCACTGTTGTGCTCTGGTTCCAGCTACCTGGATGCCCAACTTGAGTTCCCTGAGACACCCAGAGCCAGCCAATGCCTCGGGCACCCTCCTGCCCTCTGCAAAAGGGTCCCCCCAGCAAGTGGGACCTGGAAGGAGCAGGAGGCTCTGAGCCACCTCCCAGGCAATGGCCATGACTAGTGCCCACCTCACTTAGCAGGCAGGGCCAGGGATGCTGAGCTGGGCAACATCTGGGCCGGCCCTGCCCAACGAAGAAATATCCTGGCCCCCAAAATGCCAAGAGTGCCCCAGTGAGACCTTCCTAGAGGAAGGGGCAGGAACCTGGAGTTGGGAAGGCTTGAGTTTGCCTCCCAACGGCATCCACTTCCCTTGTGATCTTGGGCAAGTCTATTAACCCAGTTGTTCTTTAGTTTCCTCAATGAAAATTAGGGTCACCTCTTAAGCCCTAGGCTGCTGGACAAGCATAGATAAGATATGTAAAGTGCCCGCCACGGACACGGTGCCTCATGGGTACCCAGCAACACCTGTGAGGCAAGAACTCTGCTGCTGAGCATCCCAGCTCCCCGGGAGCGCCCTTCCTTCCGTGAGACGGACGCCACCTCCACTTTCAAGCAGGGCTCAGGAAGGCCGGTGACGTGACCAGCTAGAAGACGCCGCGGGGGGCCTGCTTCACTGCCCCCCCGTCGACTCGCTCCCTTGCTTACCAAGCGCTCACTATCGGGCACTCCCCAGCTCCAAGACCTGGCCCGGCACAGGTGATCAATAGACGTTTGCTGAATGAGTGAACAACTGCTGGGAGCCATGCCCAGGCCACTCTTTGCAGCGATGGAAGACGTAGACTCAACTGCCATCTGGTACGGACAGAACGACAGTAAATGCCAAAACGAAGGCCCTGGGAGACCCACTGGAAGGCATAATTCCACCGGGTAGGGCGGGCATTGCTTCCACACACAACTGCCCAGGAGGGAGAGAGAAGGCATGAGCTGGGGGAGTGGGGTTCCAGGCAGAGGGCCCAGCAGAGGGAGATCAGAGAGGTAAACCTGGAGACCAGCGATAAGTCCAGCAAGTGGCTGAAGACGGACAGTTTGGGCCTGGCACGGCCCTTCCTCTTCCCCCTCTGACCAGGGTGATGCCCAATACTGTAAAATTCCACCTGAGGAACGTTGCTATCCCATGCTGGCCCGTCTCTCAGCAGCCCTGTGGGACGGCGGCTCCCTGTTCGTTGTTAGAGATGGTCTAAAAGCTGAGCGAGTTGCGGGAAGACACACGGACAGCACAGGCAGGAGTGCGAAGACAGCCCAGCCCTGGGAAGTCCCCTTAATGGAGTCCTTGAGCAGTCCTCTCTGCTCCGCGAGCCTTGGCCGTCCGTGTGTGAGCGAGGTCCTCTGCCAGGCACTGCGGCGGACGTGGCGGTGGGAGGAGCCATGGGGAGGACCAAGAGCGGCTCTTGTCCATCAAAGGAGCTCAGGAACTCGTGAGGTACGAGGATGACGAAGAAGCCGCCGACGGCGACGAGGCCGTGAATGGAACGACGACGGTTTATGAAACCCACACGCCAGACACCGAGCTGACTACCCTCAGCTTCACAACCACCAGCGGACGTCCTTGCTAAGCCCGTGTCCCAGATGAGGCAGCCGAGACTCCGAGAGCCCAAGTTCCCACCCCCACGTGACGCTTCTAGAAAGTCCACGCTGTCGCCTGCCACTTTAGGGACCTCTCCATGCACATCCATGGCCACCCTCATGGCAGGCAAAATATAAATTAGGGACCATCGCTGAGAAGACCAAAGAAAACATTTGTGCTCAAGTCATCTGTGTATCGGGGGAAATAACACCTGGGCTCCGATTTTCCAATCACGGGTAAACATGCCCCAACGTCAAACATTTACAATTAAAGGGGAGAAACAGTTTAGTCCCCATAACAGGGACAAAGTTGGGGAGACTCTAAATAATTTTTTTCCCAAAGTAAGTCAAGTCGAGCCTCCGAGGTGCCAATGCCACTTGACCAGGAACAGGAGTGATAAAGCGCAGTGTGGCACGTGCCAGTGCTGGGGCGGGGCATGGCACGGGCATTAAACATGCTGCGGATTTCGGAAAAAAGTGCTCACGGGGAGCTACGTGTGCTTTCCTCTAATAACTGGGCTTCGGGGAATATGTACAAAAGAAAACCCTTGAAGAACAACAGAGATTTTTACCCCAGTATAATGCACAAGACGACAAAAAACATGGAGCCAGCTCTTAAGCCTGACAAGAGCTGGATATTGACTCTAACCAGGCCCTGACAACACACAGGGACAGGCTGGCCAAAACCCTAAGCACACAGAGGAGGTAAACAAATGAGCAACGAGTACCAACTACTTGCTGATGACACCCAAATCTAAGAGCTCCATCCATCCTCCACCCACCCACCCTGGCACCTCCTCCACCACCACCTCCCCGTCCCCAACCCCTTCATTCCTTGTCCCCAGTGTCAATGGCAGGGCCGCCACCCTTTCCAGAAGCCCAGGAGGCACTCTTGGCTTCTCCCTGTCCTGGACCTTTGCGTTAGTCGGGGTCAGTCTACAGCCTCGGGAGCCCTAGAGTCCTTGTCTTCCCCACCTCGGCCGCCCGTGGGGCCGCCGGCTGCATGGCCCCTGGAACCACTCAACCTAATCTCGCCCGGCCACCAGAGGCCCTCCTCAACCCAATCACTCCTCTGCCGAGCTCAGGGCCTTCGCCCTTACCCAGTGGACACTGGCTCCTGCCTTCCCCTCCAGGTGTGCCCTGCCTGTTGACACCCCCTTCTCTGCTCTTATATAAACACACACGCACCGCATTCCAGTAATACCAAGCCACTCTCTGGCAGTTCTGTGACAATTCCAGGCTGCAGCTGTGCACACGTGCCTCCAGCTGCCCTTTCCCACCCCACCTCGTCAGCTGGCTGAAATCACATGCGCCCTTCGCACCTGGGTCCAGCATTCGCCCTCCCGACGGAGCCTCCCTGGCCTTCCACGGGGTGAGCTGACCACAGGGCACCCTCAGTCGGAGCCCAGGAGCCAGTCTGGCTGCCCACGCAGCCTGACAAGGCAAGGCCACAGCCGCCCCATCCTGCACTTCCTTGTCTCCAGCAGGGCGATGCCAGTGCCGTGCTCTGCGGTAGGACGTTTCTCCTTCCTCCTTACACTTCTAACTGGCAGGTAGAAGCCCTAACCTCTGTCAGTCCTCTGAGCTACTCGTGCGACACCATGAGCACTGAGACGTCCAGCCCCTCTGAGTGCCCCTGGGGTGTCCGGGCTGGGACTGGGCAGCTTAAGACATGGAAGGCTTGCCACCGGGTGTAACCTCCATGGCCAAAATCGGAGCCAG
This sequence comes from Tolypeutes matacus, assembly GCA_026826555.1. Classification (NCBI taxonomy): domain Eukaryota; kingdom Metazoa; phylum Chordata; class Mammalia; order Cingulata; family Chlamyphoridae; genus Tolypeutes; species Tolypeutes matacus. The sequence continues at coordinate 1,510,429 of JAKSZT010053989.1, forward strand.
GTGGCTCTTCACTAGCCTCCTGTAAAGCAACAGACTCCACGTGGGCTCTGAGCGGTTTGGGAATAGACGAGGGAACCACAACATCTAACCATGGGACAAGGGTTCTGTGGCCAGCATGAGCCTTGAATTAAGGATAGACACGGCAAGCCAACACCAGGGAAGGCTCCCGGGATTTCTTCAGCCAGCTTTTAAGTTTCCCCAGCACCTCAGAGGCCCTGATCTCCAAAAGGGAGGTTTGTCCTGGCACAGGTAAACCACCCCCTTCTTCCGCAGATTCACTCCATCCCACACAGGCTCGCTCTCTCATGAAGCATGGCAATATTCGGCAGACTGGAGCATCTCCCTGCTCCAGACTACGGGCTGCTTGAGGACAAAGGCTGCGTGTCCTCCTTGCCACAGTCACACCTAAACTCAGTATATGCTGCTAGAGGTGAAGTGCGTTAGATGAAAAGGTTGCAGAAATGGAATGATCAGCTGCTAAAGGAAGGTCTGCACTCTGGAGAACGACGACGATGGTGGCAGCAAACATTCACCGAGGACTTGCTTCATACCAAACGCATCGTAAATACGTTATCTCGTTTAATTCTGGCAATGGTCCTAAGAGAAGGTTCCATGTCACCCAAGTCTGCAGAGCCACAAGCAACAGAGCTGGGGAAGGGCACATCGTCAGCCAGAGCTAGGAAACACTAGCTCTTCCTCGGAAACGCTCACGGTCAAGCTCAAATTTAAACAGAGAGTGGGGACGCTCTCATACCGGGCCAATGCAAGCTACAGCTATTCAGCAAGGTGTGAGGCTGAAGACTGAAAATACCCAGACACAGTGGGGAGACCAAAGGAGGCACCCAGCCTGACCTGCCCCTTACACGCTGCACGACCGCGGCAAGTTTTGCCAATGAGCCGAGTGCCACGTGGCCGAGACACGCCTTGATGATTGGCGCACGCGCTCGATGGTGCATCGCTAAACCCGGGTTACTCCCGCAAGTGGCCGGCATGCATTTCACCAATGCTGAGAAGCGTCTGCCCTGCCAGGGCAGCAGGTGCTTCTTGGCCAGGGCTGTTTTGAGTTGCAACAAGATGGCAAAACAATTTCATATCGGAGAGTACATTTCTTTCCAAATCTGTTTTGGGGCTTATAAAATGGAGCTGACAGCCATGGTTATTTTGTAAGATTTTAATGAGAGTAAGAAAGTGTCTAGACAAAACCTGAAAGAAGAGTAAATATTATACCATATAAAAGATGTGTAATTAAGTCAGTCGTCCGAAGATTCTGTAAAAAATCTTCAACAACGCAAGGCTAGAATTACACAGATACATTCAGGCACCACCTTCTCCACCGGGTCTGGAACACACACCCTCACGGCGAACGTAAATCCACCTTGACTTCCACCCAAGAGCCCAGCAGAGACAAGGAAAAGGGAGAGAAGAGCCCAGGCATTTGGGGTCAGTGGCGCAAATGGGGCACCTCCTGCCTCGCCGTGTGCAGGGCCCAGGCTTGGACGTGCAGAGTCTGATGAGAACAGACATCCCATCTCTGTGCACGAGGGCGGTGTGACGGAAAGCCGAGTTTCTGGGCACGTAAGTCACTGCGGAGGAGGGCAGTGCCCATTTAAAACGTCCTCTGCAACCATGGTTTACGCCACCCTCAATGTCCTTATGAAGCATTTTTAAGGACACATAGTAAACACGAGCTGGGCAGGAGCCATTTAGAGGTGCGCTGCGGAGAGCGCTGGCCTTTGGGATGTTCATTTATCACCTGTGTATTTGCACACCTCTGAATCAGGACTAACACAAGGGCGACCCAGACTGTAACTGGGTAATTTCCAAATGCAGCTGTTCAAATGAAAGGGAAGCCCTTGCTGTGGACGAAGCCTCGTCAGGCAGGCACTTCTGGCAGCAAACACCGAGACGCTGGCACAGGAGCACGTGCAGCTTAATACAAAGGATTTCTATGGAATGGGGAAAAACTGGGTGATTTTGACCTAAAAGGACAACCTGACCTAAAGATGCTGAAGTTCAAGGGTCCTGAATGTTTAAATAGCAATGAGGGATAAAGCGGCCATGGGTTACTTTTTCCAATCAGAACAGCATTTTTAAAGAAATGAAAGCACGGCAGCAGCCACGCTGTGGGGAGAGAGGTCGGCTCACTGTGTTTCTGGTGATTTCTAAGGGGCTGCACAGCTCTCCTCTGCCATTGTCAAGGTGACTGTCGACTGAGAGACGCCGGCTCGGGTTCTGCCTTTGAGGTGAGCTGATTCTCCTCTTTTAATAGCTATAATTTCAGGCAGGGCCAGAGGAAGCAGCGCATCAGATGCTGACTACAGAAGTCCACTTAGCAGCAGTCAGATGACACGAAACAGTGGGGGATCGGGCTGGAGGGTGATTAAGAAACCCTGACTGCAAACATGAAGCACGAGCTGTGTGCCCGCCAGTCGGGCCAAGTGAGGGCATCAAACGCACCGTCTCCTCATGACATTCTCCTAGAGACAGATTTTAGTACCCCAACTGGCAAAGACGAAATGCTTCGAAAGCTTCAGAACCGTTCCCAGAATCCCAGAGCCGCCAGAGGCAGAGGGGAAGGTAAGTTCAGCCCTGGCGGGCAAGCCAAAGAGCGTCACTCAGCAGCCCTCCTCCCAGACACAGGCCGGGCTGTGAACCAAGAAGACGCATGTGCCGGGGGTTGTAAACCGGTCAGTGAGGGAGAAAAGGGAGCCGGTCGAGACGGCCGCACTGACCGCTCGCCATCCACGCAGAGAGGAGAAAGGGCACAACTGGGAGGACAGCAGAGCCGGCGCCGGGTTTGAGAAGTAGGAAAATCCAATTCAGAACAGAGGTGCTGGAAAAACGAGCCTCACACTCCAGCTTTGTGCAGAGAATTAAATACTGGTGATTCGGGTATTGCCGCTTTCTGGGTAATTCTTGTCTGCCTGGGTGCTGGTGGGATTGACCAGCATGGCCTCCTAAGCACAACACTCACCACAGCATGGGATTCACAAGCTTTCCGACAGAAGACGCGGCCATTCCTGGCGACAGCCACCTTTTCCAAACATCCTTTTCTCGGGGAGATTTAAACAGGCATTAGCTCTAAGCCTAAGAGAACTCACCGAGTGAGGGCTGATGTGAGACCCTGGCGAGCTGGCCAATCTCACACATGTGACATATTAGCCTGACATCTAACAGAGAAAGGTGCAGACAGAGTCCTTACAACACACAATTTACTCAGGTTAAGCCGTTTAACACTTAGGAAAATAAAGCCCCTCCTGGCCATTTGCTGGTGTGCCGGTAAGATGAACAGTAAGCAAGGAAGCCAATTATTCTCCCTCACCCCTGTGGGAGCGCCCCAGGGGCCTTACCTTTGTTTTAAACAATTTACGGCTTACTGCTTTCTTGATCAAAATTGCCAAATGTAATCCACTCCACTTAAGGACAGTGGGGCCCGTTACCATCAGCACTTCCTGGAGAAGATGGAGGCAGAGGGAAATCCAGGGGCTCTCTGGCCTTGGCAACCAATTAATGAAACTACAAACAAAGCCTTCTGCTCCCAATGGGGTACTCCGAATATACTCTGCAAAGGACACAGCAGTGTGACCCAAAGCAGAGTATAAAAGTCCAAACCATATATGCCTGCAATGTAAAAGCAATGGGAGGAAGGGAGGGAGAGACAGGTGATGGATGGAGGGACAGATGGATGGATGACTGGATGGAAGGAGAGATGTGTGGCATTTTCAGATTATTTATGAATCCCAAAAAGAAAAAGCTTGTGTCTGTAAACTAATCTACTCCTCTGGGTGTGATGCCTTTGATTGCAATAGATTCAGCTGCGGCGTCTTTGATTCGATCACCTATTAAGATTGCCTTGAGGACTTTCTGAATCATCAGGGCATCATTCAGGTTAAGTCCCTGTCTGCTTGGTTGGTCTGATTTAAACAGACACTCATGGACAGACCGACACACAGGGAGAGGGGCTCTGTTATTTTTGATCCTGCCATGTGACAGAAAGCAGGCAGCTCGAACAGCTGACACCGGGAGGGAGGAGTACTGCGCCTGACAGCTTACAGCTGAGACTGGGGAGCGCAGCGAGACTGATACAGGAAGCCCCGTGCCAGCCTGCAGCTGGGCTCCGGAAGCAGCGGAGCAGCCGAGCCTCAACAGGAAGAGGAAGCCCAGAGGGGAGGGCTGAGCCCTGCAGTTATTGCCAGCCTTCTTGCTTCAACACGTGGCACACAACTTTGGTGAGGAAGCAACCTTGAGTTGGACTTTTTATGGCATTGTAATTGCAAGCTTTTATCCCTTTATATACCCTTTATAAGAGTCAATAGATTTCTGGTACTTTGAATCAGCAGCCTTTTGGCAGACTAATACAAGATGGATGGATGGTGGATGGATGGGCAGATGGTGGATGGATGGTGAATGGAGAGATGGATGGATGGTTGGATGGATGGATGGATGGATGGATGGAGAAATGAGTGGATGATTGATGAATGAGCAATATCGATAAAGGCAAATCACAAAAATATAATGCCAGGTGAAAAAGCAAGCTATGCATGGCATGCCAAGTCTGATGCCAGGTGTGTGTATATATATCTTTTATATCACAAAAACAGATGCTATCTAGTTAGTAATCACTGATACATGTAAACATGGAACAAGGGACAACAGGGACTCACATCGAATTCATCACCATGACACCTCGAGAAGAAGGACTGGGGATGGGGAAGAAGGAAGACTTTGGGTTTATAGTTTTAATCCTATAATTAAAAAACAACACAATTTTAACAATGATCAATTCTGTGTAGCAGTTACACTAGTGTTTATCATGTTATTCTTTGTATTTTCCTGTATTTTTTTTATTTCTCAAAAAAACACCAGAGACTCGGGGCATTCCTGAGATCCTGGGACCTCCCTGGCCAGCTCTGCTGCAAACGGGCACGAGGGGTCTTCTCGGGGTGATAGGATGTCCTAACCAGATTTTGGTGATGGTTGCACAACTCGACAAATTGACAAAATCCATTGAATTGTATCCTTAAAATCAGGGGGTCTTGTAGGATATATATCTTATTTTTTTTTTTTTTTTTTACGGCGGTGTGGGGGATTGAACCCAGGACCTTGTACATGGGAAGCCAGCACTCATCCTCTTGAGCTACATTTGTTCCCTGATTATATCTTAACAAACTTATTTATATTGAAAAAACAACAACCACCACCACTTGCTGAGAAAAGAAACAACAGTGGGAGCCAGGTTTGGAGGTTCAGGAAGAGAAAAGGAAGGTTCTTGGTATCAGTTTTGGACGACTGGAGTGGGGGTGCCTCTGCGCTTTCTTCAACCGTGAAGACGCCAAGCGAGGAATGAGCTCCAGCCCTCAGATGTGAGCTCAGAGCTGGAGATGTGGCTGTGGAAGTCACTCGACTAGAAACACTGAGGAAGGTCTTGGCTGTAGAAAAAGCCAGAGCGGACCAGCCAGAGGGTCACAGAAGCACCCCTGAGCTGCGTCAGAAAGATAAGTAGAAGGTGGAGAGATGAGAGGGTCAGGGCAGGGATGCCAGGAAAGGAATCGCATTTGAATGCAAGACGAGCCATGGGCAGGGAGCTGGGCACCCCCAAACCAAGCTTCTTTATGGGCCTCGAGCCTCCCTGAGATTCACGTTCCCAGAGCCCAGAAGGTGGTGAAAGAACCTGGCAGGGTGTAAACCAAACCAGGTGACAGCTTCCCATCTAGAAAAACGCATTCTAGGGAATCAGGGACAAGCCATGAAGTGGAAGAAAGAGGCTGCCACTCAAGACAGCTCTCCACGGCCACCTGGACAGCTCTCCACGGCCACCCGGGCAGCTCTCCGCAGCTGCCCAAGTGCTAATTTTCTAGAAGTGTGAACTCAGCTAACTCCTGGGAGAAGGCAGAGCTCTCACCTCCCCAGCGGCAAGGAATAACGAATTAGATGCATGCATAACAACACGTCAAAGGGATCTTTTCAAGGTAGCAAACGATTCCCACTAGCCTTCCATAAACTTCTCTCACAGCGGACGGGCACTCATGGACTTTTCAGGATGAGAGGCAGCCACAGTGGCTGGCTTCCCAGCTGCTGTAAAGAATTTGGTTTCAAAAATTGCCAAGACAGATGAATTCTTCCTAATACACAGGGAATCAAATGTAAAAAACAAATACGACAACATGTCTGTAAGGGTGTGACGTGAGACAGAGAGAAAAAGGGGAGATAAAAACCTGAGGCATGACAAGGTGGAACCTCTTTGCTCTTTGAGTCCTATTTGATCCTCAACAGTAAGGAGAGGGGCCAAGGTCACCTTGAAACCAGGCATATCTGACAGTCCATTTGGAAGCATGTGACGGACGGACGGGGAGCTTCTCCATCGGGTGACATGGAAGGGGTGGTGCAGCAGGGATGGGTGGCCAGGGCCCTCCTGGCCACAGCCAGTCTAGAGCTGCTGCTTTGGGGAGGAATTGAAGAGAAAGAGAAAGAGCAATTGAGAGTGACCGAATGACGGCAAATAAATGGTCTTTCAGCACAGCAGCGGAAAGGCTTTTTCCTAAAGGAAATATTAAACTGGAAGATGCATTTATTTAATACATGGAAGCACTGACTAAAGCAGAAAAAGGGAGAGATGCGTTTCCTGGTGCAGCTTCCAGCGGGTGGAAGGTCCTTGCACCTCCATTGACTCGCTCAGCCAGTCCTGGGGATTAAAACCAGCATTAGCTGCACCGCTGGGTGCCAATCCCTGGGTGGGGGCAGGGTTGGGGTGGCCAGTGGAGACCCCTGGAAGTCACGCTCGGTCCCTTTACATTTTCTTCTGTGCTCTGCTTACAATGTGAGACTCAGCACAGCTTCAAAACCGTGTGCCTTGGTGCCAGCTCTGTTCTCACTTCCTCATTCACCGTCCCCAAAAACACCAGTAACAGAACCGTGGTTTCTGCTGATTGCGACACGTACAAGGCCAAGGCCAGCGTTCACCCCACAATAAGCTCACTGAGCATCTGAGAAGGTTCCGAGACAGGAAGGGATGGACGCCCCGGACGCTCCGGAGCCCGCCCTGTGGCCAGTCCACACAGGACCCCGTAAGTCCAGGGGGCGAGGCTGTGTTTATCAAGAGCCTCAAGTTTCCCAGACGGCGCTGGGGAAGTGCTCGCCGTGGACTATGAGCACTAGCGGTGCTCACCCCAGGGGTTTAAGACCCCAGCCCACCTGGCGGTGGATTTGGAGACCCCCGTCACCCCGTGGGGTGACAGCAGGAGCCACGCATCTGGGGCGGAAGAGGGACAGCCCCAAGAACTTCTCTAGACACCCCATCTCCCGGTGGGCAGATGCCGTGACGATGAGTCCGCTCAGCCGCTCCCCTCTCGGAGCCTTTGAGCTGGATTCCAGGGGCTGCCGCGTGTCCCCAGCTGCACGAGTCAACCTGGCAAGGGGCTTCACGTGGGAACAACGGCCACTTTGTGGCTGTGAACTCAAGCCCGTGGGACCTCTGGGCTCAGCCCGCAGGCTCAGATGTCTTGAACAAAGTGAGAAGAGATGGGCTTCGGGAGGTTCTGGAAACAATCGTGCTCCTGAGAGGAGAGTCAGCCCCAGGGAGGCCGCTCCTGCCATGGAGAACACCTGCCACGCTAGGACAGGAGAGCACAGTCCCCGTGTCCCCACAGGGGCCAACACGACTACAGGGCAATTACCCCACAAAGAGGCTGCGAGGCAGGAACGGGCTCCACTGAGGAGGGGGCTGAGCGGAGTCGTGGCTGTGGCCACGGAATAACTGTGCATTTGTCAGCCGCTCCTCTTTCCTGAGACCCTCCCCCAGGGGCCCACGAGGCACCCCAACAACTAAGAAGGCAGGACGACACCCTGCCAGGACCAGCAGTTGAAACGAGCCGGCTTCTCCTCAGGAGATGAAGGTATGGGCCACTTCCCCAGGCTGACCGCTGGGCCCAATTCAGCCTACGTGGACTCGCAGAGATTCTCCAGCAAGTGGCCCCCAAGAGACATGTTCAAGTCCTGGCCCTGGTCCCATGAAGAGGGCCTTTTGGGGTCTTTGAGGATGGGATTAGTTAAGATGAGGCCAGCTGGACTGGGCCCTGATCCACTATGACCAGTGGCCCTAAGAGAAGAGAACGGGACCCAGACGGACGGGCGGCGGAGACGGCCATGTGACGACTGAGGCACAGGCGTCCACAAGCCAAGGGCGCCGAGGACGGGCGGCAGGCACCAGAGCTGGGTGAGTAGGAAGGAGCCTCCCCCGGGAGCGTGGCTCTGCCCACACCTGGGCCGTGGCCTCTGGTCCTCGGGCCTGGAGACCACGCGTCCCTGTGATGTTTTCAGCCACCCAGTTTGTGGGGTTTGGTTACGGTGGTCGTGGGAAAGTAAGGCCGTGGGGCGTGGCCCCACCTGGCAGGCAGGTCTCTGCAGCTCAGGCACCCTCAGGTGCAGATGGGTTGACGGCCGGCGGGTGGGAGGCCAGGAGGACACATCCTGTGATCCTGAGCCCGTGGCCTCCCCACCGCCGTCTCTGCCAGGAGACATTTGAGTTCGCTGCAGGTAGACAGAGCGGCTTCCAAGGCGTCTACACCTGCGCACTTAGCCACTTCACGGAGCAGCCCACCTCTCTCACGGCCCTACACTTGACTCTAAAGTGAAGAGGGTTGTAGCAGTTTGGCATTATTTATGAATTCCAAAAATAGATATTGGATTATATTTGTAAACTGGTCTGTTCCTCTGGGCATTTTAGATTGTATTAGATTGAGAGGTTTCATTTTTATTTGATTAAATTACAATTAAGGCTTTGATTGGGCCACGTCAGTCGCCAAGGGCGCCGGGGACTCACAGAGAAAACGACAAGGCAGAGGAAACAGTTTTAATGCTGGAGCCCCAGGAAGTAAACACACGGAGAAGCAGATAGGTGAGGAAAGAGGAGGCTCCACTAGACATGGCAGAGGCCCCGGGAAGGGAGACGAGCTGAGCCGTTCACCTGATCGTCCGCAGCTGGGCCCAGAGAGCAACGAGCCCCGGGAGAGAGACCAGCCTTAGGTTAACCTAGGGCTGAGAAAGGAGGGAGCTGGGACCACGGAGCCTTCAGAGGAAGAGGGAGGCTGAGCCCGCGCAGAGACGGCAGCCATCTCGCTCCAACACGCGGCAAGAGACTGTGAGGGAAGTGACTTCCGCTTTACGGCCTTGTGACTGGAGCGTCTGCCCCAGATAAACAGCCTTCGTAAGGGCCGACAGAGTTCTGGGGCTGTGCGTCAGCACCCTCGGCTGACTGATACATGGTCCTCGCCAGAACACAGACAGGGACAAGGAGCCTCCCGGAGGCCCCACGGCGCATGGACCAAGAGGCCCGCTGGCAGCTCTGCGCCCAGCTCCTGGTGAGCACGCTGCTCTCTGCAGCACAGCGGCCCCCCGTAGCGACCGCCACCCCCCTTAAGCCTTCCCGTGGGGGGGCAAGGGCAGTGCAGTGTTGCACCCACGACGCTGAATTACCTCCACGAGCTCGAGAGCGTTCCAAAGGGCGTTCAGAAACGAGGAGCGTGAAACCTCACCCTGCTCCACCTGCACAGCAGAATCCAGAGCCACCTCCAGACCTGTTACAAACGGGGCCGCGACCTGCCCACGCCACCTGGCGACAAAAACCCGTCGGGGAAGAGGCCGCAGGAAACTCTGCCATGCCCCATAGCAGCACCTCGGGTCGAATGAAATAAAAACCACAGCAGGGGCAGCCCGGGGCGCGGGACGCCAGGGACGGAGGCAGTGGGGTGCCTCGAGGGAGAAGCAGAGAGCAGGCTCTAAGTCTGTCTGCGTTTCCGCTTCTGCTGGAACACACGACCACAAACCGGGGGCTGAGGACAGCGCATGTCTACTCTCAGATCTGGAGGCCAGAAGTCCAAAACCCGCTTCTCTGGCTGAAATCGAGGTGTGGGAAGCTATAGGGGGGATCCCATTTTGTTGCCTTTCCCAGAGCCGAGAGCTGCATTCCTTGGCTCGGGGACCCTCCCCACATTCGTCAAGGCCAGTGGCGTAGCCTCCAGCTTCGGAGGTCCCGCTGCCTTCCTCCTCTGTGTCAAATCTTCCTCGTGATGCCACTTGCCATTGCATTTGGGGTTCACCCAGATAACCCAGGTGACCTCCCCACCTCGCTCAACCACACCTGCAGGTGAGGGGTCAGGTGGGCCACGTTCCCGGGAGGAGGCCCTGGAAAGCTTCCGCCTACTCAAACCCCTTTTCACAGCCACAGGGGAGGCACCCCACCGCTCACCCCTTTCCTCCGTCACCTCATCACCGCCTCATCTTAGTGCCCCTGGGCTACTCTTTCACAGCCTTTATCTTGTGGACTCTCTTACTTGCTATTTGTCTGCAGTCTGGCTCCGACACCTAGAACCGCTCCTGGAGTGCCACGGGCACTCAAACGCTGGCCCCACAAGTCATTCTGCAAAAGGACCACGGGGCCAGCGAGTGATCTTGAGAAACGCCCCCTACCCCGGGCCAGCAGAGCCAGCGCCAAGGAGCACTGCGGGATCTCCTCGTGGCGCCAGCCTTCTCGTGGGGGCTGGAGCAGTAAGATTTGGAAGCATTTATCTCTGCTTTGAGCAGTTTCCAATTTCTTCCAAAAGCCCCAATGGGCAGGAGGAAAAGCAAATCAGGGAAGGAGGAACGTGGGGTGCTTTGTCAGGGAATTGTCTAAAACTGCCTCGGGAAGGGCGGGGGGGTGTGATGAGAGACGCTCGCTCCCCGTCACCCAGAGATGCACCCAGAGCGCCTACTGCATGCCTGCCCAATGTATCCAGCAGGCCCAAAGGCCTCTGCCCCACCCATGCCCCCATGAGCTGCCCCAGCGCAGATGGACCTGCCAACAGGAGGAACAGGGCACCCTGTGGCTGCCGGCGAGCGGCACGGAGAGCGAGGGTGGGCTCAGCTGAGGCAGCCTGCAGAGAAGGGGGTGCCAAGGGCTTGTAAAGCCCAGGAAGTGAGAAAGCCGGGCCACCAGGAGACTGCACGGGATGGAGAACCGAGCAGCTGGGGCGGGGGGCGACTTCCTCCCCTGGTCCCCAAGCCCAGCTTGCTGATGGAGCGGCTCCCCAACCTGTGGAAGGCTCTGGATTCGCCTCCTGGGGCCATCGTAACAACGTCCCAGAAACTAGGGTGGGCTCGAGGCAGCAGGATGGTGGTCTCTCCCAGCTCTGGAGGCCACAAGGCCAAAACCAAGGTGTTGGTGGGCCGCGCCCCTCCAAGGTGCCGGGGGGGAGTCTGTTCCCTGCCCCTCCAGCTTCTGGTGGCTCCACGCCTTCCTTGGCCGGGGCACCGTCGTGCCAACCGTGGCCTCTCCCCTGACGCTGAGTCTCTCCTCCTCTTCTCATGAGGACACCAGTCAGATTGGATTTAGGGGCCCCCCTCCCCAAGAAGGGCCTCTTCTTAACAAATCACACCTGCAAAGATCCTTTTCCAAACCATCACAGGTAGCGGGGTCAGGGCTTCCAGTTCACCCCACTACGTACTTGTCTTTACCCCTGTGCCCCAAAGCTGGCATCAGGCCTGGCACACAGTAGGTGCTCAATACATGTGAAGGGCGGGTGTGACGTGCATGCTGTGAGGCTGGCAGAAGGGCAGCAGCAGGAGGAGGGGGGAGGGGAGATGGGGCCAGCGGCAAGGGGACAGCAGGGAGGAGGGCGAGGCCACGTCTGGCGGGAGGGCGAGCACGGCCCACCCGGAGCCCTCGGGCCAGGCGGCGCAGGCCCCTTCCTGCATCCAGGCCACGCGTGACGCTGACGAGGAACAGACACGAGGGCAGGAGGTGGGAGAAGGGCACGCGGCGTTGGCGCCAGGCTCACCGTCTGCTGCAGGTCCTGGATGACGATGCGGATGACCAGCGTGTTGGCCGGGCTCTCCTCCGTCCTGGCACCGCCGGGCTTCTGCGCTGTGGCCCGGATGGTGTCATAGATAGTCTCCTCCTTGGAGCTGTCTGACTCTGATCCCACGGAGTAGTCGGAGAAGCTCTGGGCCATCTCGTCCTCGCTGGACGTCGGGCTCCGCGGCATGGCGGCCTTCCCTCAGCAGCCGCTGTCTCTGTAAGGAGCGGACGGGGGAAAAGGGATCGTGAGAATTAAAGGAAGAACTGTCAGGGGCCTGGCAGAGCCTGGCACCTGGATGGGGGAGCTCGGTGCTTGACTCTGCCCGAGAGCCACCTGCATGCGTGGAACGAAAGTTCTCTAAAGGTGGCAAGAGTTATTATATGTGGGTTTTGGTCTCCTCTTTGAAAAACTACAGGATTCAGCCGCCGTGAGCTGGTCCCTGGCTGGCACTGGGTAGGGGCCGCCCTTCTAGGAGGGGCAGGGGCTCAGGGGTTGGCTCTCATCACCCTGTCCACGAGGAGCCTCCGTCTGGCACTGCCCAGGTGTGCTGTGGCTTACTCACCTGCCCTGGCCACTGCCCTCATGATGCAAGACACAGGGAATGGGTCAACCTGGGGCCCCACAAGTGCTCAGGTATCAGCACCTGCCAGGGAAAGGTGAGGCTTCCTGTCCACAGGACGTCCAGGGCTTCCTGACGACAGCAAACACCCCGGGAAGCGTTTGACTGCTCGGCGCGTCACTCCTGTCCTACCGTGGAGCCACTCCTGGGACAAAGCCACAAGACAGGCTTCCATCCTCCGCATCAGACGCACCGGGGACCTCCCAGACACGCCGGCACCAAGTGGGGCCACAGGGAGCTGCAGCGGGACCACCTCAGCAATGCAAACCCCGGGGAACGGCGGGACGCACGGGCTCCGGTAGCACCGGGGAGACCCCAGCCGTCCCTGCAGCGCTCCACGGTGCTGCTCGGTGTGACCCAGCCCTGGGTTACAAATCGGGAGATTTCATATAAAATTAAAAGCCACCGCAACCCCCTCTCCATTTTACCTCCCAACCTGGCTTGTTTTCCTCAAAGGCCCCAACTACCCGGACGTGCTTTCGAATGCACGTTCCTCTTGCTTGTTTCCGTCTTCCGCTCTGACATGGGGGGCCCTTGGGGCAGGGAGTTCTGTGGGTGTACTTGTACATGGCACATAGTGGGCCTGCGGCAAATATGTACCTCTAGCACCCGGCACGTAGTGGGCCTGCGGCAAATATGCACTGAATAGGTGACCAGGGCTCCTGGACACAGCTGCCCGCGAGAGCCAGCTGGACACAGAAAGGGGAGACGTGGACAGAGCGTGGGGGCTGAAGCCAACAGGGCAACCGCGCCCCAGCCGACCAGGCACTGACTTCTGAGCTCCAGCTACTGCTGATATGCAGGAACACAAACCTGGTATTCCCAGACTTCCCAACCTTTTTTAGGTAAGTCAAATTTTAGGTAAAAATGTGCAGTTTGTAAGTGCTGGAAATCTGATGTATTTTAGCGACCACTCTGCAGGCCAAGCAGAACGACAGAAGGTACGTGCAGCCGGGTCCACGGCCCCCAGCTCCGGACAGGCCACAGGCACACTAGCCTGTATCAGGACGAGTGCGAAACCCCAGGGTCTTCTTCCAGGAAAGAAAATAGCTGTGTGCTTCTGCCAGCAAAATTCAACACCAGAGCCTGGAAACAAAACTGACGACCAGGTGGGCCCCTGTGCACCCCCAGCCGCCCAGGGGTACTGACCGGCGACCTCATCTGACGAGCGGCCCCTCCCCGAGGACACCATGCCACTCCCCCTGGCACTGGCTTAGGCGTGTCCCGAATGGACATCTCAGCTACCCAGCCTCGGTGACGGAGGCCACCCTGGACGCATGTGAGAAGGTGCAGCCGAGCAGGCGAGGAGGGCGGCGAGGCTGGGCGATGACACACCCGTCCTTCCGGGGCAGGCCTGGGGGCTGGAGCCCGGGACCCGGCCGCCGTCAGGGCTTCGGGCGCACAGTCAGCAGCTCAGGGAAAATGTTCAGTTATTAACTTCTGGGTAGGCTGCCAGATAAAACCAGGACCTTTCAGGTAAACTGTGAAAATGCCTGACTCTAAGTATGTCCCCAGTATTGGACTGGACATACTGCTAAGAAAAAAAGTATCCGTTGTTCATCTGAAATCCAAATGTAACTGGGCACTGGCATCCTGTATTTCATCTGGCAGCCTCTGCGATCTGAAAACCAGGAAAGTCAGGGTCAGGTAAGAGGAGGGAAAGGGTTAATTGCCCACCCCCACCCCACCCCCACCCCCAGACAACCATTCTCAGTATAACTAATCTTTCAGGGGGAAGTACCAAGCTCTAAAAACCTGGGTCGATAAAGTTCAATGACTTCGAGTATGTGTGTCTCTCATCAGCCCTGCCACAATACCTATTAATAATAAAAAAAGAAAATAACCACCGTAAAAGCAGTTTTAACAAATATATTGTGGTGTTTTACTGCCAAATTGCTCCAAGAAAACATTAGATCTTAAAGTAGCTCATTAGTTCCCTAATACCTCTGACAGGCAAAGAGATTTTCCCGCCCGCTACTTTTTTCAGAAAGCAACGGCGAAAATATGAAAGTTGACAAGGACAGAAGATTTTTTACACCCTCATCCATTCACCGTCAGCTGAAGGTTTTAAAAGGATTGTAAATGTGTGGAAATGGCCAGTGTTGATGGCAGGACACTATAGTGAGTACAATGGGGTAGCTTAGGGAGGGCAACGTCCACTGAAAGACGGCAGAGGGTAACCTAGGGACTGCAAGCCATAGAGATTTCAGTGGCAGGTGATGAGGTTGTTAATAAATACAAGACTGTTCCTCCTTTACGAGGTGTTAAGAATACGGAGATACACGGGGAAAACACGACTAAAATAACGTATAGACCACGGTTAACAGTAATATTGTAATATTTTTAGAACAAGGGCCAAGAAGGTACCACACCCATGCTAAGGGTCAAAAACGGGGGGTGTAGGGGGTATGGGGTTTTTCTCTTTGGAGAAATGAAAACGTCCTGAACTGGGCTGAGCTGAGGACAGCACAACTCCGTGTTGAAACTGAGAGGCACTGAGTGCCCCTCTGGACGGACTGTGCAGGGCAGGGGACTGCATAGCACAGGGAACCCCTTGGTAGATGATGGACTGCGGTTAACAGTACAAACATGAGACCATTCTCTCATGGACTGTAACAGATATGCTAATACACGGCGTTAATAATAGGATGGCTGCTGGGGAAAATACACCAAATATAAGCCATGGCCTAGACAGCAGTGATGCTGGGACGATGCTCTTTCACCGTTCGTAACAGACGTGTCACAGCAAGGAAAGGCGCTGGTGGTGGGGCAACATCCGGGAATCCTGCACGGTATGCGTGATTGTTCTTTAAAAATTTGAAATTAAAAAAAGAGAGAAAAAAACACCTCATGGCTGCTGCAGACTCTATTGAGGTTAGAGTTACACAAGGCCTTTGGAAATCACCCCTAAAAAGGCAGAAGGTCCATCAGCTGACCTCTAGTTCTACAGCATTCTTCTAACAACAAAAAAGGCTTTAATTCAAATGGAATTGTAAACAGACACCCTATAACTTAAAACCATTAAAAGCAAGATTTGATGACTAGTCATCATAAAAGCAGTGGGAACCCCAAGGCTGACCTGGGGCTTTACACAGACATTTGACCTCGGGCTCTAGGTCACAGCTGCAGGAGAGGCTGCACAGCCTCCATCGAATGCTTGAACGAATAGCGCAGGAACCCTCAGTTCCGCTCACTGTTTGAAAATCGCTCTTCAAAAAAAGGTGACAGCAAACACAGGAGTCTGGGGTGCAGGAGGTGTGGGGTACAGTGAGGAGTGAGCAGCCTGCAATTCCAGAGCAGAACAGGTGTAGATGGGGACAGCCTTCGGTTCATCGCTACCCTGGAGGTGGGATGCTCTGTTTCCGTAATAGCGGATCTTCTGGCATGACCCCCCAAATACCTGGAGGATGGACCTGCCCCATTCAGGCTCCCATCGGTAAGACCTAATTTCACATGCTGCCTTGACATCTCTGAGCCCCAAGGCCTACCTGAGTTCTGCTCTTCCCATCTGGCTAGTTCCCCTCTCAGCCAGGCCAGCTATACCCCACCCGGCCCTTAACCTAAAAGGGTTTCCCTTACCTTCCAGTTATTCAAACAAGCCAATCACATGTTCCTGCAGGAATCAGGGACATCTCACCCTTTTGCTGCTACAAAGCCTGCCTCCCACAGCCCCCACTGATTCCCTCTGCTCCCGGGAGCAGCCCCCAGGCAATCCTGCGTGGTGAGTGGCCTGCTCCTCCCCCAGGCCATGGGTGTTGGCGGCTAATCAGCTGCCATCCACCTCATCTGCCAGGTATCAGGTGCCAGGCGAGTGGACATCCCCATAACCCAGCTGCTGCAGCATCACCTGGTCGTCAAGTCCCAGCCCCACCTAACTGCAAAAGAACCTGGGGGGTGAGGCCTGGGAAGGAACCACACCTCCGTCGTGTGGGGAGCTGTCCCATCTGGGTCCTTCAGGGACCTTTGCCTGGAAGCCCCCACCTCTGCACCCCAGCCCACTACCCCTCCAGGGAGGCAGCCAGCCAGGCAGATTCGCTGACGGGACCTGATGTGTCTTAATGGACCCACCTGGCCCCACGGATCAGGGCTCTGTCTCCCGCGAGCGTTTCACGTAATGCGCACCCCAGCCCCCCCGGGCGGTCCCCAGCCCTCCCTCACCCTCCTGACGTTCTTGGTAAATAGATGCGTGACCACAGTGATGAAGGAACCTCCACACACCCGGGTTTTCTTGTAAGTTCCCTACCCGCTATCTTGAATAAAACCTCCGCGACATTCCTCTTATACCTCTGGTTAATCAGGAGTTTTCGCCACCACTTGGTATCATTATCTTCCACCCTGAATTCCTCCCCTCCGCCCAGCCAAGTCCTCCCCCAGGCCCAGCTCCCTCTGCCTCTGTCTGATCTGACTGCCCATGGCAGCACAAACTCTCCTTCCTCTCACTTCTGAGGACCCAGAGTCCATTCCCAGCTGGTAGCATCAAATTATAGCCCAGGCCACCATTTTCTGACCAGTGTGCTGAGAACGAACTCCAGCTCTCCTTTTGTCTCTCTCGGTCTCCAACACACACACACACACACACACACACACACACACACGCTCTAATCCTCTGGTCAAATAAGTCGGGGAAGTGTAACCAGATTAAATAAAGGTACACAGGAGACTTTGCTGCAGAATTCATCGTAGCTCTTCCCACGGTCATCTCTAAGACATGGTGATGAAGGCAGCACTGCCAAAGCACTCACCCCAGAAACACATTTCCCGCGGAGATGGCGAATGTCACCGCCCACAACGGATACTGCCCGCCATCTCCCACGGAGTCTTGTGGAAGCTCAGCTCGAGCCCAGTTCTGGGGCAGCAGCGGCGTCTTGCACTTATGTGCATGTCCCCCTGACGCCGGCACTTTGCCAAACACAATCCCTTAAATATCTGGGTGACTTGCTGGTGTAAAGACACTGATAATGGAAATCTGCGTCCACCAAGTGATCTGAACTGTTACCAAGGAAAAAAGGACTCAAGGGGTATCACAGCCAATCAATACCTTCTCCTTCATGCCAAAATCAATATCCCTGAATCAAAAATGAGTGGCTGACAAATCCTGTGCCTTAATTAAAACAAGACAAATCCTTATAAAAGCAAGTCACAGCCTTGCTGCTATGTTCTATTAAGATATGGAGCATTAAGTCTCTTGAAAAGGGTCCAGGTTTCAAGAAAAAAGAAGAAGGGTCATATGGAATATTCATCCGGTCGATCTCTCTCTCTCTCCACGCTGCAGAATTACCCTGGACATGCTGCCTCCGCTGTGTAAGGGCTAACAGCACCCACACATGGTCATCACCGTCCCTGAGCAGGCTCAAGGCAGGTTGCAGCAGCCGCCTCCTCCCCAGGTTTTGACAAAAGCAGGCTGCGTTTCTAATCAAGCCCCAGCGAGCCTCTGTCTGGGCTTTTACTGCCACGTGATTTCTAAAGAACTCCTGGTTTTATGCTGGGGTACACTGGAGTCTTCCGAGAAGAATCCCAGAGCTTCTGACCAACCAGCCTGAGCCCAATCTAGCCTATTCCTGACATGCCCAGCCTCTGTATCGAACCGTTTTTGCAGAAACCACTTACCAGAGGCAATAAAAAACAAGAGATGGCTTATGGAAACACAAACGAGATGAGGGCCAAAAAGGTCAAGATTTCCTCTCCTGGGATCTTGAAGTGCAAATCAAGGGACAATGACATGGACCTCCCAAATCAGGATCAAAATGCTTGGAAAATAGGAATAAAAGAGCAATTCCATAACTTGATAAGAGTATTTACCAAAATCCCATATAAAAGTAAACATAATACATAAAGATGCAAACAGGTATATGAATGAATCATTTAAGGAATAAAAGGAAGGGAAAAATCATCATTTTTCAGATGATATGCTTCTCAACATGGAAAATCCAAGAGAACCTAGGGACAAATTACTGAAGTTATTTCAGCAAAGATGCTAGATAAGCAATTAATATACAAAATTAATATGCAAAAGTTAACTGAATTCTATCATATTAGCAATTAACAATTTTTTTAAAAGTTTAAATACTATAGGGAAGCGGCTGTGGCTCAATCAGTAGGGCTCCCGTTTACCATATGGGAGGCCCCGGGTTCGGTTCCGGGGCCTCCTGGTGAAGGCAGGCCCGCCTGCACGGCGTGGTTAGCTGACCCAGTGAGCACAAGCAGCAAGGGGGGATAAGTGAATAAATAAATAAAATCTTTAAAAAAAATAAAATAAAAATAAATAAATACTATAATAACACCATCAATAACCAAAAGTATCTTAAAAATATTTAATAAAATACGTACAAGATCTTATGGAGAAAATTCAACAAATGAAATCAAGGAAGACACAAAAAGTAGAGAGAAGTAGCATGGCCAGGCATGGTAAGCCTGACTATCTTAAAGGTGGAAGTTCTCCACCAAATAATCTGTGAATTTGATATTATTTCTAATGAAGACTCTGGTAGGACTTTTCAAAGACTCTCTGATCTTAAAGAGCGGAAGGGGCCAAAGGGAGCCAGGATAAGTCTGGGGACAAAGAGCATTGCTCTATCAGATGTCAAGACTTACTGAAAATGCATAACATGAAAGCTGTGAGGAACTTCCACAAGAACAGACAAACAGATCAGTGGAGAAGGCGGAGTGCTCTGGAACAGGCCTTGGAAACCTGGGCTCTCGTGTGTCAAAGAAAAAGGAAGAATAATACATGAAGCTGAAACATATGGAAAACTGAACAGATCTCTCCCTCCATAAATACCAGTCTCTTCCGGATGATTTACAGACTTTTAAATGTGAAAAGCAAAACTGCAAACTTCTAGAAGAAAAAATAAGAGACAATGCCTTCATATATAGCCCTTAGAGCAAGGATTTTTTATTTATTTTTTTTTTAAATGCTCAATAAATGTTGTGTTAGTTCCCCGTGGCTTTTCTAACAAATGGCCTCAAACTCGATGGTAAAAACAACACAGCCTGGTTGCCTTACAGGTCTGGGGCCAGAAGTCCGGAATCAGTTTACAGGCTGAAGTCACGCTGTCGGCAGGGCTGGCTGCTCCTGGAGGCGCTGGGGAGCCTCCGGGCCTCGCCTTTCCCAGCTGCCGGTGGCTGCCCGTGTGCCGTGGCCCACGGCCCGTGGCCCCTCCCTGCAGCTCCCAGGGGCATCGCTCCCATCTCTGCTCCCATCACCACGTGCCATCTCCTCCTCCTGTGTCAAATCCCCCACCCCTCCCTCTTCAAAGGACGCTCATGACTACATTTAGGGCCCACTCGACAGTCAAGGACCACCTCCCACCCCAAGATCGCTAACTCAGTCACACCTGCAAAGCCCCTTGAGAGCACACTCACAGGTTCCCCGGATTAGGGCCTGGGTACCTTCGGGGGCCCCTCTCCAGCCACCCACAAATGTACTAACTTATTATTTGTTGAATAAAACAAAGGAAAAGGGCAATTCTTTAAACAGGGCACAGAGCACAGACTGATACATTCAACTTTGCAAAAACTAAAACTTCCAGCAGACCAAACCTGCAGAAGACACCCCAAGGCTGCAGGGGACGCACGTCAAGAACACAGAAAGAATTCCTAGAGGGCATGAAGGAAACCGCCCAGCAGGTAAATGGGCAAAGAGCCAAAGCTGATGGGGAGCAGGGACAATCCATAAGGAAAACCCCTGCCTCAGGCTACAGGATTCCAAGGGACTGCACGTCCTCTGGTGAAATGCAGGGTGCGGCAGGGCACGAGGCGAGGCTCTCTGAGGGGCTCCAGGGGGCTTGGCCCTCCCCCAGGAAAGCAGCCCTCGAAAGCATCGCCGTGGCGAAGGTCGTGGTGAAATATAACGGGGCTAATGGGGCAGGCAGGGTTGGGACGCGTCTCGCAAACCCTACGCAACGTCCCAGGTGCGCTGCTGGTGCCAGGAAAACGCCAGCGGGGTTACCTGGCCCCGGCGTCGGCACTGAACGCCCCCGCCCGCCTAGGCAGCCTTCGTGCCCGGGCTTGCGCGTCCTCCTGGGGTGAGTTCCAAATCACATCCTAAAGACGTCTGCTTCCCAAAGACACCAGCTTCCTCAAAGCTAAGAACGGCCTCTGCAGAGGATCTGCACTGAGCTTTCTTCTTTTCAAGCCCACCTGCGCCGCATCTGAACGTGGCAGGAAGCGTGGCTGCTCCCGCAGCCTCTGAAGCAGCCTCTCCCTGCACCCAAGAGGGCGCTGCCGAAGGGGCCTCCGTGCTTTTCCCCTCCGCAGTGCACGCGTTTCTCAGGCTCTCTCGGGCTGGGGGAAGGCTTGCCCGTGACTGCGCCAACATAGTGACACGTGGGCGCATTAGCTTCCTGCGGGTGCTTGAGCAAAGCTGGGGGCTAAAACAACCGACCCGAACGTCTGAAGGGCAGAGGTGCAAAGTCAAGGTGTCGAGGGGGCCGCGCTCCTCCAGAGGCTCTGGGGCTGCAGGTGCCGGCCTCCTTGAGCTTCTGGAGGCCGCAGCTCTCCCTGCCGTCGTCACTGGCCTTCTCCGTGTGTCTCCTCTTCTTGTAAGGACACTGGCGACGGCATCAGCATCCACCCAGACAGCCCGGGACTGTGTCCAGGTCTCCAGACCCTTCACTTGACCACATCTGCAAAGACAAGCAGTGTCCACGGGCCCCAGGGCTTTGCCACGGGGTCTCCTGGAGACCACCGTGTCGGCGCCCAGGCCGCGGCAACGTGCCGCCCCCATCCTCCTGCACAGGGCTCCAGACAAGGAGCGCGGCACCGCCCGCTGGACCAGGACACTCGGCACCTTCCCTCTGGAGAGAGCATCGACTAAAGGAAAAGGTGAGCCACGCGCTGGCTGGCATCTGCCCCTCTGGGCGCAGGGCACGCCCCTCCCGACGTGACGGAGAAGGTCGCGGCAGCACCTTCGACCTCAGGACTTCTGCGCTGGCTGCTCTCCGTCGTGCGCGGCCCTGGGAGACGGGCCCTGCTCGCCCTCTGCAGCCCTGGCGGCGCCCTCAGAGTCGCGCACTGCGCCCCGCCCGGCCCTCCCTCCGCCCTTCTCTCCATTGCGTTCACAGCGTCTGGCATAGAAACATCCTCCCCGTCTTCATTTGTTAACAGCCTGTATCCCCCCTGCTTTCAAAGAACCCACGCTTCACGAAGGATAACGTCTGCGTCTATTTTGTTCTCTGCTGTATCCCCAGACCCTTAAGTGTCACCAAGAGGAACAAAATAAAAGAAGGTATATTCACACCAAGTCACTTTAGAGAAAAGTGAGGACACATCAACTTGGCTACATATATTAACACGGAAAGTCTCCAAAACTACCAAGTGGGGAAGGAATCGACACCGCCTTTATAAAAATGAACTCGTGACTACATAGACATGTGACTTACAACTCTGTGGATCCAAATAACCCAGTTCGGAAGAGCAGATGGGGAGGCAAGGATGGCTTCCACCATCTCAAAGCCAAGCCAAGCCAAAGAGCTCTGAAGCAAATAAGCAAAAACGGAAAAAAATCTTCAACTACTTCACCTGGTGGTGGGTACACAGTTGTTATGGGGCTTTCTACATTTCTATATGTTTATGTTTTTAGTTAAAAAACGGAAACTTAAAAAACAGAATGACGATGCTACACGATCTGCCACCAACGGTCTTTCCAACGCAAGCCCCTGAAGTTCTAGAAGTAGACGAGCAGCTGTTGATCATGTTGCCCGAGATCTTCCCTGGCTACGCTTTGATTTCGTATCTCCATGCGTCCTCCGCAGAATGAGAGGGGCTGGCCCGTTTCACAGGTGAGCACATGGAGCTCCGGGTCACGCGGCCAGCGGGAGAAGGAGCTGACGCTGAAGTCCAGGTGACTGACCTGGGGTTCCTCCTCGACTTATACATGTTTCTGGAGGGAGAAGCCAGGGCAGCTGGGTCCAGAGAAGGAGGGCGGGACCCTGCAGAACTGGCTGGAGAATATTTCCTTTAACTGTCTCCCAGAAAACTTCCCAAGGCAACATGAAGTGCAATGAAGAGCAAGAACCGAAGCTGCCCGAGAAGAAGCAAGCAGGGTCCTATCGCGGGGACGAGAAACACAGGTCAATTCATTTGCAGCGAGAAGCGCAGCCTTGTCCAGCAGGCAGGCTGGAGCGGGCCAAGAGCAGGATGGAAAACATTGAGAAATATATTTTTTTAACTCCCCGATCATTTCCTTCGGCGAGGCCTGTGGACATTGTCTCTCTTGGGCTGGGCCTACAAGAGAACAAAGATCTCTCCAGCCACGTAGTCTGCTCGGACAAGCTGGCTGCATTTATGATCTAAAATGAGAAGTGAAATCAGAACACGGCCCTGTAGCCCAGACTGCTGGGGCTTTCAGAATATTCTGGAGCCCCACACGCCCCCGCCTGGCTATGGTCAGTTTAGGACCATGCGGTGAGTTCCAGCCAAGGAGCTGAGGGCCAGGTGAGGAGTCAGGGGCCCCGGCACCACCGTCCCCGTGTCCCCTGCCAGACACCAGGGGAAGCAGAGCTGCCGGGTGGAAAGCGTTCCCTGTGGCCGGGTGGAAGGGAACACGCCCCAAGACCGACACAGACCTCAGAGCTGCTAAGGTCCAGGAGCCCACTAACCACAAACGCCAAACTCAGGGGACAATCCTCTCCACGCGCTTAAAACCCAGTGCCCAGTGGTGGAGGGTACGGGGCTAACCACCCTCCTTCCTTCAATACGAGACCCCTCCAGCTCCCCAATTCCAGCAGGCTGGCTTGGCTGCCAGCAACTGTTAAATGGACCCGGCAACCCTGCCCTGGTAAAAAGACCCCACTACATGGCAGGAAGGGGCACGATGCCACGGAATAAGCCATCCGAGCTGGCTCTCCAGCAAGGCAATGGCCGAAGGACACCAAAGCATCTCCAAGCCACAGTCCTTGGGAGGCTTGGGAGGCACCGGCCCACCTTCCAAACTGCAGGCCACCAGAAGCTGAGTCAAATTATTGAGTCTGGGAACTGGACGCATCAAACAGTAAAATTACAGGGTTCTGGAACCCCGAGGAAGACGCAAAAGGCCACTGAGATCTTAAAACGAACAAGCTGTGTCTGTTACGAAAACACTATTTAAAAATTTCTAATCCACCACCAGCTTTCTGTGCCACACCCAATCCCCCCACAAGCCCCTGGCACCTGCTGTGGGTGACACAGTGCCAAATGCCAAGCCCCCGAGTCCAGGGGAAGCTGTGCTGGCACTCACCCGGGACAGGCCCAGCTTCGGGCACCTCCGTCTGCCACACATAATTACAGAGTTTAAGCTCGGGTGGGTTTTCTTTAATTCCTATTATTCCAGCCCGTGTGGGCATCTGGAATTGTTTGCAACCTTAGCTTCAATTTTCATCTCTTGTTTTCTTACGAAAAGACCTTGAAAGAAAAGAAAGTTGAAAGTGCCCGAGCTCACCTCCTAGTGTGAGAAATCTCTTGCAGGCTCTCTGGGGAGATGCACACAGCTCTTGTTTGACTTTCCATTTCATGTTCCTAGAACTCCAGGCTGCCCAGAAACCTTTAATGCTCCCCAAGGCATGGAGAAGGAATCCAAACACCAGACCCGGAAAAGGTTTGGAGCGGCCCCTGCACGGTCTAGCCAAACTTCCACCGCTTTAAGGAACACGGAAGCGCCTCCTGCCAAGAAGCCTTCCCAGATCACCGGAGCTTGTCTCATGCCTCAAAGCTCCTCCAGGCTCTCTGTCCTGGAGTTCACAGCCCCACCTGAGCCTCGGAGCTCCTGAAATTCCGAAGCAGGAGCCTCTGCTCTGGAATCTAGGATTTGCTCCTTTGTAAGTACCACCCCCCCACCACCGCCGAGCTGACACAGATGCTCAGCCGGGGAGAGAAAGTGGCATTTCTGACATTGTCACCTAACTTCTCCTCGGGGGCAGAGACCGTCTTGTCCTCAAGTGTCCCCCCTTCTGGAATGCCTTCTACTGGCTGACCCAGCAACCCAACCCCAGCCCACCTCTTAGCGCCCAGGCCACGTGCATCGAACGTGTCTCACGGACGTTCTGACAGGAAGCCATCTTTCCTTCTTCCTCTCCTGAACTCAGCTGGACGGTGACACATCTGTCTACTCCACGCCGTATGGACGGATGGACAGACAGGTGAGCGTGTGTCCACATACCCTGGGAATCGGAACGACCGTGACAAACAGACACCACAGTCAGCCTGACAGCGTGGGGGTGACACCCTACAAATCGGGAGGGCCAAGCAGACCTGCACTGAACAAGCAGCGCCAGCACTGCGCTCTCAGACTCAGTCCTCCTCAGCACCTCTGGTCTACACAGAGGAAACGGGCTCAAAAGCGCGTGCTCCCCAAGGTGCCACAGCCAGGGAGACGCAGCCTGCCCTGACTCCTTGGGCACGACCACCACGGCCTGGGACACGAGAGACACGAAAAGGCAGGGTCCTGGAGACCAGCCCAGCTCGACAGCATCCACCGGCTCGGCAAGGGCTCCCACACCTCGGGAAGGGGGAGACCAACTCTGGCTTGACAGGAAGGGGCGGGAGACACGGGTTCAAAAGAGGCAGGTGGAAGGGAGCGGAGAGAGGAGGAAGGAGGAGGAGAAGCCGCAAGGGGTCTTAGCAAGCAGTAGGAGTGTGAAGTCCTGGAAAGGCGGAGCTGTGACACAGCCAGGAGCTGAGAAGCTTCCGGGAGGCCCTGGCATTCTCTGTAACTGAACCTGAGCCCAAGACGAGGCAGGATACGAAACACGCGCTTATTCAGCAATGTAAATAAAATATTACAGAATGAAGGGCCTGTGGGGACCTCCCCACCCAGCAGTGGTGTCACGCGTGTGAATGTAAGTTCAGACAGAGCACGTGAACTCAGGCACCAGCTCCTCACACTGACAGCCACAGGTCACCGAACGGTAGGACCAGATTCGTTTTATGTTCCTAAAGATACTTAATGAGTTAAATCTTCAGGAAAGTAAATTTTAAAATTTCAGTTTTATTCAAATCATTCTGATTTAAAATTACACTATTTATTATAACTTGTATCTTGTCCTTTAGCAGATAACTTGGAATATTTTAGATGTCTTTTCTGAGATCTTGAAAAACATTTTAATTTTTAAATTTATTTTAGTTTATGTTTGTTTTAAAATGCATTAAAATTGTACATACTTTGTTAAATTTTTAATCTTTCAGATTATTACTCTTAAAGCAAAATGGAAAAATTATCGAAATAAGTAGTCATTTTGCTAAACCAAAGGCAGGGCAAATTTTATGAAATGTATAATAATTTATGAATTATGTTTATCTTCATTTTGTTGTTCACCTAAACACAGCTAAGCATTGATACAAGGGTGTGTAATAGAATAACTTAGCCTGGTCTCTTGGTATATTGCCAATTTTCAGTCATATAAAATTGTAGATTTCCACACATTTTTTAATTTGGCCACTCTGAAGGTGCAAGTTTCCTATATTTTACTTAACAGTCCGTAGGCTTGATTTACATGTTTGAAGTAGTAGGCATGTGGCAGGGGCCTCCATTTGTTCTCTGCCCCAGCCCCCAGGTAGGCAGGCTGTTTGCCCCACCGACAGCTATAGCTCAAAGCCTTCTAAGGAAGCTCAAGAGCCTGGAGACCCCCACGGATCGAGGAGAAAGCAGCTGCTACCTCCAGGACGAGGGTCCCGACCTTCACTGTGCATTAAAATCCCTGGGGACCTTTAAGAACTACAGATGTCCAGCACACACCCGAAGATTTCTCTATAACTGGTCTGGGATGGGGCTGGGACACAGCCCCGGGATGGGAGCTTTGTCCCGGGCTGCAGCAATGGGGAGGTGGGAATATCCTCCACAGGATCCGGCAAGCACCACGTACTCAGCACCGCCGATGATACGTGGAACACGTAGCCAGCAGGAGCTCCTGGGAGGATTTCCAGCTGACACAAAGGAAGCACTGGAAACGTGCTGGCAGCTGCTCTCGCCAAGGTTATCACTCGGGCGATCCCTGACCACAAGGAAGGAAGTGGACAAAGAAAGGCAAGGGGAGCCATGGTGTAAAGGCATGCTTTCTGGCAGGATTGAGTTTAAAAGGAATGGCCTGCATGGGCATCTTTCTCAGTCTCTATACACAGAAATATAAAATGTATATTCTTCTATACATATCAAGATTGAACCTGGTTCCCAAGCTGCAGCAAGCAGTCCAGGAAGCCAAACAGCAACGCCCTATAGTCATTGGCCCAAAAGACCAGGACCTGATCAATAACCTACTCCTTCCCGAAATTTTGCTCCTGCTTCCAACTTCGGCTCAACCAGAGAAAGCCAAATACAGTCTCTTAACCAACGAAGCAGGACGCTCTGCCAACCAGCCCTC
This sequence comes from Tolypeutes matacus, assembly GCA_026826555.1. Classification (NCBI taxonomy): domain Eukaryota; kingdom Metazoa; phylum Chordata; class Mammalia; order Cingulata; family Chlamyphoridae; genus Tolypeutes; species Tolypeutes matacus. The sequence goes on from JAKSZT010053989.1 coordinate 1,537,212, forward strand.
ACGGAGGGCACCCCTAGCCCGTGCCTCCTTCCACTACAGAGCTCTCCCACGCCCCTGCCTGCCTGCGAGGCAATGCCAAACGCACGTGTCGGCCGGCGACTCCCTGCACCTGCAAGCTCTGAACGAGCAGCCTCCACTTGTGCTCATCTGGGTGGTCTTCGTTAGTGTCCACCGCTTTCTCAGGAAAAGTTCCCAGGATTGGAGTAACCACGTGGATTAGGCGCATTGCTTAATGGCGCGCAAGAGAACACTGCCAATTCCCTTTCAGGGGGCTACACCAATTTACACTGGAGCGACACCCCCCGTCCCTGTCCCGCCCATGGGTCTAACCAACACACCAGGCTCGTGCATGCCAGGAGCAGATTGCGGCAACTCCATACATCTCTCAGAGTCCCACCACCTGTCAAAAGGGAGAAAAACATTTAAAAAAGAAAAAAAAAAAGAAAAATACATGAGCATCACAAATGCAGAATCCCTCAAAGACACACCCTAAGGGCCACCGTAGCCTCTCAGGTAGCCGGGCTGACAGAGGCTGGGAAGCAGGCATCCTGTTGCACCACTCAGACCCTGCACCCGGCATGTCCCAGTGCACAGAGGTAGCATTACCTGCTTGGCAGTGCGTTTTATAAATCTTGTTACATTTATTTTTCAAGCAACTAGACTTCCGTAGACTTCAACAATAAAGGCTCAACTGTCATCAAAGACAAGATGAAAGAGAAGAAATCACTTCCAGAACGGGTTCTCCTTGGAGCTGAGACCCATGGCTGGTAGGCGTGCTGTTATCTTATCCACTTTCTGAGCAGACGTGAAAGATGAAGCTCCAAATCTCTCCATGCAGGCTCACCCTGCCTCGGCCTCAGCATTCGCACCACTTCCTGGGCACGCCAGGCTTGAGTTCACCCTCCTAGCACTGCTCAGGCTTCCGGGCACAACGAGCTAGTGAGGATGTTGGTCCTGGTGCCTTAGCCAATTAGGCAAGTGTCCCCAGGGAATCACACCTTCACATACACAGGTATGCAGGGGGGCTTCCGCTGAAACGGCTTGAACTTCTGCCCGAAGCGTTTACTATTCCAGAAAAGTACTCCATCCCAAATGCTGAAGTATTTCATCTACCTACATTGCCCAGGATTTACACTGAAGCGAGTAAAAAATTGTTCTTAATGCATTTCTCTTTGGGCAATAGGCACATTTGATATCCCATCTGATATTTTTTTTCAGTGTAAGGAAAAAATTGTAGCACTAGAAACTGACCATTGCCATTTGTCCACAGGCCATTAGAAGCCCCTGGCTAACAAGGCAGCAGCCACTGGATGCATGTGGAAAGCGCACAGGCTTTGAGCTCCCACAGGATTGGATTTCAAGGCTGGAGCTCACAGACAGGTGAGCCTGTGCCAACCCTTCTCTCACTGCTCCCTCTGTTTGGAAGTCTCTCTCCCCATTCCTCCTTGTGTCTCAGCAGTTCATATGTCATGCTTCACCAAAGCCCTCTCTCCCTGACTTCCCTTTCTTAAGCAAAAAACACGTGAATGCAAAATATACTTCCTGCAATGCATTTCCCACCACGTGGATTTTTCATTAAATGTGTATATTATTTGCTTTTTTTATGTCATGTCAAATGGAACATAAGCCCCATGAGATCGGGGAGAAAGTCAGTGTGTTCACTGCTGCTTCCTAAGCACCAAGTCCAGCTTGGTGTAAGTTTGAAGAATGAATAAATGAAGAGTCATCAATTATTGGATCATGGGGGGGACACATGAACAGAATGGGGTCAAGACAGGCTCTCCAGGAAATGAAAAACTGGCTGCTGATTTGAACCACAGAAGTGGTGTGAATGGGAAGCCAATGCTGCCCCCAGGGTGGACACATAGATACTGTAAGAGTCTGAAAAGAGAGCCAGGAGGGAGATGAGAGGAAGAGGAAATGGTTAGAGACAGAATAAAGTACGGAGTGAGAGAGAGAGAAGAGGTGGAGACAATGAATCCTGGGGGCAGAGAGAACGAACCATAACTAAGGGAGAGTGGACAGACTTTTGCTTCTACCCAAGATGGAGTAATAGATACTGCATTTAATCTCATGCTGTAATCCACCAAAAATACTCAAAATATATGGAAAAATATTTTCATAATGCAGACCAGGAAATGAATTGAGTCTTAGGGTTACCCCCAGCTTACTTTCTTAAGAGAGTTTCCAGGCTGTGGTACAAGAAAGACCACCTGGTAAAGCCAGACAGACTCCCAGAGTGCAGGTGACGAGGCTGAGAGAGCAGGAAGACAAGGCAGCTGTAGTCTGCATGGCGGAAACAGGAGAGAAGACAGTGGAACAGAGACCACTGAAGATCTTCAGAGGGTCCCCTGGAGTATTCTACAGAGTACCAAACCTACCCAAAGTCAGGGAAAGAAATGCCAAAAAGATGAGCGGTACATGGCACTCACACAGGTGGGGAAAAGTACCCACCGGCCAGACTGGAAAACCTCACAGTTTATGAGGCATTAAGTACACAGAAAGGTTTTGTCTCAGTAGTGGGAAATAATTAAGCCTGGAATAAATGCTGCTATGTTCCTACTGATCAAATATTAAAAGCAACCCTGAAAGAATCAAACTGTTTACAAGTAACATAACCAAATCACAGAACAAAATTCAAGGATACTTATACAAATATAAAAACACCACACCCAACAAGATAAAATCCATGTCAGTCATGCAATAAAAAATTACCAGGCATGCAAAGAAGCAGAAAAATATAATGCAAAGTGAGGAGATTAATCAATTAAAACCAATCAAGAAATGATACAGACAAAAATATTAAAACAATTATAATAAATGTAGTCCATATGTTCAAAAATATAAGTAGAGCCACAAAGGGTATTAAAAAAAACATAAATGAAACCTCCAAACATGAAAGCTATATTTCCTGAGATGAAAAATACACTGGATACAATTAATGACATATCAGACTTTAAAGGTGAAAAGATTAGTGAATTTGAGGACACAGCAACAGAAACTGTCCAAAATGAAACACAGAGGAAAAATAATAACAATAATAAAATAAACGAACATCATTAAGCTGTGAGACAACTTCAAACAGCCTATTATATGTGTAATTGGAGTCCCTGAATAAAGGGGAGAGGAAAAAAACTATTTGAAGAAATAATGTCCAACTTTACACAAATTTGATGAAAACTACAAACCCACAGATCCAAGAAGCCCAATGAAATCCATCAGCATGAGAAACATAAAGAAAACTACCCTCAGGCATGTCATAACAAATGGCTCAAAACAGAAATTTAAAAGCAGATGGAGGAAAAAAAGACATGTTACAACCAGGAAGCAAAGTGAAAGATAACATCAGATTTCTTGTCAGAAACAATGAAAGTGAGAAGACAGTGGAACAAAATCTTTAAAGTACTGAAAGAAAAAATGATCAAGCAAGAATTATATGACCTACCAAAACAAAGGTAGGATAAAAACTTTTCAGATATACAGTAGCTGGAAGAATTCATGATCAGCAGACATGCTCTACAATAAGAAGTGTTTAAAGAAAAGTCTTCAGACAGAAGGATAAAAATATTAATCTACACCAGAAAATGATGACAATTGGAAATGGAAATTATCTGGGTAAACATGTAAGTTTTTTCTTATCATTTATAACTATTTAAAAGGCAATTAATGGTTTAAACAAAAACAAAAATAATGTATGCGATTTATAACATACAAGAAGAAAAATATATAACAATACTAACACAAAGACTGGGAAAGAAAAATGGAAGTATATTATTATGAGGTTCTTATACTACACATGAACTGTTATAATATTACCTAAAGAAATAAGTTAAATATGTATAATATTAATCCAAAAGCAACCTAAATAACAAACCTAGTCAACTAGACAATAAAGGAGATAAATGAAAGCATAAAATATCTTCTATAAAAAGGCAGAAAAAGAGGGAAAGGGTAAAAAGTTTAGACAGACAAGTAGTAAGATGAGAGATTGAGAGTGAACCAATACCAATTAGCATAATGAATGTGACCCAACGCTCTTAAAAATGCACTTTAAAAATAATGACAAAAATAGGCTAAAAGTAAAATACCAAAAGGCACACCACAGGTTAACACTAATCAGAAGAAAACCAGAGTAGTAATACTATTTTTTCCCAGAAAATTGAAGAAGGGAAAGCTTCCCATCTCATTCTACACAGCCAGCATTACCCTGATACAAAGACAAAGCAAACAAAATCACCGACCAACATTCCTCATGAACATAGAAAAACATTCTAAACCGAAAATTAGCAAATTGAATCCAGCAGGAAAATATATCATGACCAAACGTGATTCACATAAGGAATGAACATTTGGAAATCAATCAATGTAATCAGTATATTAACAATGTGAAAATAAAAACCATATGACCATCTCAATAGACACACACAAAAAGCATTTGACAAAATCAAACATCAATTCATAATAAAAACTCTCAGCAAAGTAGGAATAAAAAGGAACTTCTTGAACCTGATAAAGGGCATCTCTGAACAATCTATAGCAAACATTACACTGAATGGTAAAGGACTGAGTGCTTTCCCATGAAAATCAGGAGTAAGACAGGTAGGTATACTCTCGTGACTTCTGTTTAATGGGGCAAGAAAAATAAACAAAAGGCATTCAGGCTGGAGAGAAAGAAATGAAACTGTCATTGTTTGCAAGTTACCTGATCTTGCGTGTAGGAAATTCACTGGATTCCTGAAAATGGCTACTAGAACTACCGGAAGATACAAAATGACTTTTATCTCCATATACTTTAAATTAAAAACTTTAAATAGAAACTTTAAAACTGAAATATCATGTACAAAATTATCAAAATCTCAATATGCTTAGGAGAAACTGACAACAAAAGACATACATGTTAAAGGCTATAAAATATTGCTAAAAGAAAATAAAGGAGAACTCAATAAATGCAGATCTATAGCTTATAGCTGGATGAGGGGTTGGAACACTCAGTATTGTTAAGATTCTCTCCAAACTGACCTACAGATCCAACAGGATCCCATTCAAATTCTAGGCAGATTTTTTTGTTTTTTGGGTTTTTTTTTTTTTTAGAAATTGACAAATTGATTCGGGAATTAATATGGAGATGTAAAGAACCCACAGCAGTCAAAACAACTCTAAAAAGAACCAAGTTGGAGAGCTAGTGCCACCTGGTTTCAAGCTGATATATTTTATTTGAAGCAAGAGTAATCAAGACTGCATGTTATTTCTGTAAAGAGAGACGATTAGATCCACAGAATAGAAACAGACCCACACACATGCAGACAACTGAGTTTGACATAGATGCAAAAACAATTCAGTAGAGAAAGAAAAGTCTTTCCATAAATGGTGCTGGAACAAATGGATATCTACGTCTCACACAATACACAAAAAAACTAGCTTAAACGCAATGTAAAATTTAAAACTATAAACGTTCTCAAGGAAACCTAGGAGAAAACATCTTGGGTTAGGTTAATATTTCTTAGCCATAGCACCAAAAGCACAATCCGTAACAGAACAAATTGATATACTGTACTTCAAAAAAAAATGAAAAAGATCTACTCTTCAAAAGACACAGTTACCAGAATAAAAAGACAATCCACGCACAGGAAGAAAATACTTGAAAAGCCTATATCAGGTAAAGGACTTTTATATGTTCAAAACTCAATGACAAGAAAGCAAACAATCCAATTTTTAAAATGGGCAAAAAAAGACAACCAGCAAGATGGCGGCAGAATAAAGAGCTCCGAGAATCAGCTCCTGCTACGGGGCAGTTGGTCATCACCCAGAGCTGTCCAGAGCACTTGTCTGGGGGCTCCGGGAGATCAGAAGAGCATCCTGCAACCTCCCTGAAAGAGTGGAAGGAGGAGATGCCCATCTGCAGAGAAGATTCGTGAGTAGAGCCCTCCACGCCCCAGAGGCCGGTGTCCATCCTCCACTGGAGGCACCAGCCCCTCGGGAGCTGTTCCGCAGCTGGAATTGGAAGCTCCACTTCCCAAAAAGGGGAGGAGGAGGCGGTTGGGCACCAACTTCAGCTACTGATCAGTAAATTCATCTGGCTAAAGTATAATCCTAAGAACAGCTAAAGTTTGAGCCTGTCCAAGTAAGAAAGAGGCCAGTAGCCACCATCTTAACTCTGCACCTGACAAGAGGGGAAGCGGGGCTGACTGAAAATCACAGAGCTGGTGGGGACCCGCTTCTTTCCATCCAGATCAGACTGCAGCTCTGGCCTAAGCCCCAGGCCCACCTCAGGCAGGGAGGAAGCTGGGGTAGCTGCGCCAGCCTCTCCGGCAAACTATAGGCCATGCCACAGAGGCCGGTGATCATCCAACTTTGGCAGCGCAAGCCGCCCCCGGAGCTATTATGTGGCTGGAACTGGAAGCTCTATTCCCCCAAAACGGGAGGAAGAGACAGTTGGCCACCAATTTCAGCTACTGATTAGTAAATTTGACTGGCTAACGTATAACCCCAAGAACAGCTAAAGTTTGAACCTGTCCAAGTCAGAAGGAGGCCAGTAGCCGCCATTTTGCCTCCACCCCCAGCATAAGGGGAAGCCAGGCTGACTGAAAATCACACTGACGGTAGAGACCGGCTTCTTTCACCCAGATTATCCTGCAGCCCTGGCCTAGGCTTTAGCCCCTGCTCTAGCAGGGCGGAAGCTGACGGGCCCTGCACTAGCCTATCCTGGTAACTGCAGGTACATTTGGCTAACACAAACAGAATAATCGGAAGTCTACTGGGGCAGCTGTGGTCATCTTGGACCTGCACTGCATAGACCGCTGCCCACACCTGCAGCTCCATCCCCACCCCAGGCAGGGGAGAAAGGGGCATGAAGCTTCATCAGTCTCTCTGGGCAACTACAGTCTAGGCCTGCATGAGTTGGATTATTCCACACAGCTGTGGCTCTGTTCCAATCCCTGACAAAGGAGAAAGTTGGGAGACGCTTCATTGGTCCTGGGGGCAATGAGGGTAGCTTGAGCCTCCACAGCTTATAGTATCAACTACATCCTTGGCTCCTACTACACAACCAGCAAGGGAGAAAGGGCAGGAAGCCCTCAACTAAAGAGAAAAATTGCACCCAGAATAAGTACTCTAGTAAGCCAGATACCAAGACACCAACAAAAAATTACAATCCACACCAAGAAACAGGAAGATATGGCCCAGTTAAAGGAACAAGATAAGCCTCCAGATGACATAAAGGAGTTGAGACAACTAATCATAGATGTTCAAACAAATCTCCTTAATAAATTCAATGAGATGGCTTAAGAAATTAAGGATATTAAGACGACATTGGATGAGCACAAAGAAGAATTTGAAAGCATACATAGAAAAACAGATCTTATGGGAATGAAAGGTGGAATAAATGAAATAAAAAATACACTGGAATCATGTAGTAGCAGATTTGAGGAGGCAGAAGAAAGGATTGGTGAGCTTGAAGAAATGGCCTCTGAAAGTGAACATACAAAAGAACAGATGAAGAAAAGATTGGAAAAACTTGAACAAGGTCTCAGGGAACTAAAGGACAGCAAGAGACATGCAAACATACATGTCATGGGTGTCCCAGAAGGAGAAGGGAAGGGAAAAGGGGTAGAAGGAATATTTGAAGAAATAATAGTAGAAAGTTCCCAACCCTATTGAAGGACATAGATATCCATGTCCAAGAAGCACGACGTACTCCCACCCAAAAAAATCCAAACAGACCAACTCCAAGACACATACTAATCAGAATGTCAAATGCCAAAGACAGAGAGAGAATTCTGAGAAACAGCAAGAGAAAAGCGATGCATAATGTATAAGACATACCCAATAAGATTAAGTGCTGATCTCTTACCAGAAACCATGGAGGCAAGAAGACAGTGGTATGATATATTTAAGATACTGCAAGAGAAAAACTTCCAGCCAAGAATCTTATATCCGGAAAGACTGCTTTTCAAAAATGTGAGCAAGTTTAGAATATTCACAGATAAACAGAAACTGAAAGAGTTTGTAATCAAGAGATCTGCTTTGCAGGAAATACTAAAGGATGTGCTACAGCCTGAAAAGAAAAGACAGGAGAGAGAGAGGCCTGGAAGAGAGTCTAGAAGTAAAGATTATATCAATAAAGGTAACTAAAAGTGTTAAAAGAGTGGTGAAAATAAAAAGACAGATAAAACCCAAATATTCAGGAATAAACTTAACCAACGATTTAAAGCACTTGTATTCAGAAAACTACAACTCATTGTTAATAGAAATTTAAAAAGACCTAAATAATTGGAAGAACAGTCCATGCTCATGGATTGAAAGACTGAATATCATTAAGATGTCAATTCTACTCAACTTGATATACAGATTCAATGCAATCCCGATAAAAATTCCACCAGCATTTTTTAAATAAATCGAAAACATGATTATCAAATTTATTTGGAATGGTAAGGGGTCCTGAATAGACAGAAACATCTTAAAAAGGAAAAGTGAAGTTGAAGACCCTTCATTTCCAGACTTTAAGTGGTATTACCTAGCTACAGTGATAAAAACAGCATGGTACTGGCATAAAGACAGACACATAGACCAATGGAACCAAAGTGATGGTTAAAAAACAGACCCTCCCATCTATGGTCAAATGATTTTTGACTAGCCTGTCAAACCTACCCAGCTCAGGCAGAATAGTCCATTCAACAAATGGTGCTGAGAAAACTGGATATCTATAGCAAAAGAAGGAAAGAGGACCTCTCACACCCTATACAAAAATTAACTCAAAATGAATCAAATACCTAAATATAAAAGCAAGACCATAAAGGTTCTAGAAGAAAATGTAGGAAAACATCTTCACAACCTGGTGGTAGGTGGTGGATTCTTAAAGGTGATAAGAGGAGGACTGAGATGGACTACTGATATTTAATGTATGTATAAGTTTTAATTAGCTTTACTGTAAAAGTGGAAATGTACAGAGTTGATTGTAACACATTATAGTGAGTAACAGCTGGTTTATAAATGGGGATGTGGCTGAAAAAGGTAGTCTAGAGATGTAAATGCCAACTGACAGAAAGCTGGAGAATAATCTAGGGAGCGAAGAGCACAGTAAACCCAGAGGCGGATGAGAATAGTGGTTGATGGTACAGAGGCAAGAGTGTCCTTTGTGAGCTAGAGGAGATGTACGTCACTATTGCAGGGTGGTGGGAATGCGGAGAAGCATGGGAAAAATACAGCTGGAGTGACCTATGGACTGTGGTTAACAGTAATAATGTAATATTCCTGCATCTATGCCAAAGGTGTACTGTGTTGATAATGGGGGAGTATGGAAAAAGTGTGCCAAATACACGCTGTGGCCCTGGCAATAATCAGATGATATATCTCGTAATCTGTAACAAGTATTCCACCGGGGTGTGGTATGTTTATAAAGGGGTGTTGTTTGGGAATTCTGCACATGTGCATGATTGTTTTGTAAGTTGACAACTTCTGTCATAAAAATATATTTTAAAAATAATAAGATGGGTTGGGGGGAAAATACACCAAATGTAAGATAAGGACTATTATTAGTAGTAAGATTTCGACAATATTCTTTCATAATTTCTAACAAATGTCTCACAACGATGCAAGCTGTTGGTGGTGGGTTGATGTATGGGACCCCTGTATGATGTTATGCATATTTGCTTTGTAATTTCACAACTTTTACTATACACTTATTGTTTATGTATGTTCATGTATAAATGATATAAAAATAATAATAGTAATAGGGTGGGTTGGGGGAAAATACTTTGGTTAGTAGTAATATTTTGAGGATGCTTTTTAATCATTAGTTAAAAATGTTCCACAACAATACAAGGTATTGGTGGTAGGGTGAGGTATGAGAGCCCTGTATGATGTTATGTGTGTTTGTTTTGTAAGTTCACTTATTAACTATACCCTTATTGTTTATGTATGTTCATATATGAGTGATATACTTAAATAAATTTTTAAAAAAGATGGGCAAAAAAACCCACCCAGACATTTCACCAAAGAAAATACACAAATGGTGAATATGTACATGAAGAGCTGCTTGTTCAGCATCGTTAGTCATTAAGGATCTGCAATACAAAGTCACAATGAAATACCGCTACACACCTACTAGAATGGCTAAAATTAAGAAGACCGACGTACCAGGTGTTGGCAAGGATGTGGCAGTACTGGAACGCTCCTAAATGGCTGGTGGGAATGCAAAATGATACAGTTTGATGGTTTCTTAAATATTTAAGCACACACTTACCAAATAATGCAGTTATTTCATTCCAAAAGAAAAATGCCCATACAAAGACATGTATACAAATGTTCATAGCAGCTTTATTTGAAATAGAAAACAACTGGAGAAATCTAAATCCATCAACAAGTGAATAGACAACCCAACCGTAGCATATCCATACAATGGAATACTACTCGGCAATGAAAAAGAACGAGTTCTTGAGACAAGCAACAACATGGGAGAATCTCAAAATGATGCTGAGTGAAAGAATACAGATGAAAAGCTCATACTGAATGATTCTATTTTTACATAAAACTTTAGAAAATGCAATCTAATCTCTAGTGGCAGAGAACTGATGGAAGTTTGCCTAGAGGGGAGGAAGGGAGGAGAGGGAAGAAAGGGTTGCAAAAGGGCACAAAAAAACTTTTTGGGGTGCTGGTTACATGGATTATCTTGGAGTGATGGTTTCATAGGGGCACACATATGTCCAAATGTCACTGTTTTATTTTGCACTTGCAGAAAAAAATTACCCAGAAGCCAATGCCTCTGAATATCCTCGTTGCAGACATACCTAATCTGCCCCCTCCCCACCTCGTCATCTACGAGAACGAGCCCCAGGGCACAGGTCTGCACGCCTCTCTTTAAATGGACCCTACCTGCTGGCGCTCTTTATCGGTAGCTGCTGGAAGGAAGTAAAGAGAACACAAGTGGTTTCCGCATAAGAATGTGGAGGAGAGGACAAGCGTTGGTCTGAGCAGGTAAAACAGGATTTCCTACCAGGGTAGGTAGGTGTGGAAGAAAAGCAGAGAAACCCGGAGATTTTTACCTAACCCTAAGCTAGGGTCACAGCTAAAGTCCAGCTTACAGGGTTCCAGATTCCTAAGTATCTGGAAAATCCCTCCATACGTCAGGTTTGAATGAAACCTGTCAATCCACATCAACAGGCCCTGCCACAGCAGCCAGCACACCAACAAGGATCAAATTAACTTCAGCCCAGGAACTCAAGCCTCTGGAAAGCACCGGAACAAAACCCAATGGGGTTGATGCTGTCACCAGCTGCCATCAGTGGCTCTGGGGACCATCAGAAAGGAAGTAAAAAGTTGTGATGTCAAGACACACCACTAACCAGCCCCCCATTAGCACCCTCTTAGGACAGCCTCAGCATTTTTTCCCAATGCATTTATAGCTATTAAAGCCATCTTCTGAGTCCACACGGCAGATTGCCCATGTCCCTGCTTCCTCCTGAAATCCCACCAAAATGGCAGCTAAGGGACTTAACTTTTAATGCACAAGGGCAGATAGCAAAGGAGAGGATAAAAAAAGAGAGAGGTAGAATTTGGGGGAAACGATAGGAGATTAGAGTATCTGAGTGCCTCCCCATCCTGAAAAAGGACAGGCTGCCGAGGGAGACCCACGGAAGCCAGCCAGCTTGCAGCTCAGGATTCAAGGAAGGTGCAGGAAACGAATTTCAGGACGGAGCTGCAAGTAGGAAGACTGAACCAAAGTTTGTAGAGGCAGCAGCTGGACCCCCAGCTCTGGTCCCTCCAATTTGGTTAAGGGCAGGGCTGAGGCAACACACAGGTAACAAGGAGACTGAGTAAAATCCATACACTAAAGAGAGAGATTTCTGCCTCTGCCCCTCACCTGTACCTCACAGCTCTGCATGCTGATGTCCTCCCCAGCGGGTGGGGGAGTCTTCTCTAGGGACCTTGACAAACCTAAGAGAAAAGATGTGCAGACAGAGGCCCCCCAGGGAGATGGCCAAAGCCCCTCTGTCCCCCTAAGGGATGCCCCCCAACCTGAAAGCCCTGACTGCCCACAGCTCTCCCAGTCATGTTTCCAGTGGCCCATCTTGATATAAGCCGAGGGCCAAGGATGACCCCACACCGAGCAAATGAAAAGTGGGGCCACAGAAGGCTAAGGCAGTAGGCTGACGAATGTCCCCCAAGATTCAGCCACTTCCTCATCTCTAGAACCTGTGGCTGTTACTTGCATGGTGAGAGAGTCCCATATACAGCAAATGACATGATGACCTGAAGGGCCTTGGGAAGAGGACATCACCCTAGATTAGCTGGGTGGGTCCAAAATGCCGTCACAAGGGTCCCTACAGGAGTGACTGAGGGAGAGTGGATTCACCAATTCACAGGCAGAAAGGTCACATGGAGACCGAGGCCGCGGCTGGGTGACGCGGCCACAAGCCCCCAGTGGGGGAAGAGGCAGGAAGGGACCGCCCGGGGGAGTCTCCAGAGATGGCCCGGCCCCGCCGACAACTCGATTTCAGCCAAGAGATGCTGATTCCAGACTTCTGGCCTCGAGAACTGTGAGCAAATCAACTGCTGTTGTTTGAAGGCACCAAGTTGTGGCGATTTGGTACAGCAGTCCTGGGAAACTAAAACAGCTAAGGAGATAGAACGAAGGAAATCATGCAGGAATCAGAGCAAAGCAAGCAAAGAGATGGAAAACAGGAGGGAAAAGATAACAAAATAACAGGATTGGTCCAAGATATCCAAAATAGAAACTAAAATATGTGCCAGAGAGGGAGAAAAGAATTGGGACGGAGAAATTTATGAACAAATGCTTTTAAATGTAATGGAAAGAAGGCAAGTTAAATAGTGAAATATGACTTTCACCTAAAAATTAGCAAAGATTCAAAAATGTATTTCAAGCATGAGGTTGATAGTTTTCCAAGTGGGGAAAAAGGACCTGCTGGGGGCAAGGAGCTTCTTCCTAAAAACGAAGGCTGCCAGGCTGCATCTCCAAACCCAACTGCTTGGTGCTTTTTTTTCAAGAACCGCTGACTCACCTGCTAAGGGACGCAGAACCTGTATGTGCTCAGCTTTCACCACTGTCTTGTTCTCCAAGACACGGCGGTAGCCTGGGGGAAATGCAGGCTTTCCACAGGGGAAGAAGTCGCCACAGCCGCTGCCTTTAGGGGAAACGTCCTGTGTCTGGCTCCTCTGGACTAAGTTCTTAGAAAGGTTGCTCCTGGAGGCCAGGAAGCTCACCCCTGCAAAAGAGCCAACATCCCACACCTGACGGGATCACCGGCAAGGAAACCCCGTCGCAAGCCATGGGTGGCCTTTAAGAATGGCAGTGACAGTCCAGAATCTCGGAGAAACACTGCCAAGGTCGGAGCATTGCCTTGACGATGCGAGGGCCCCGGCAGGAAACGCCTGCAGTCTGCTCGTAGGGGGTCAAGCCAAGGGCTTTAGACGGGACGTCACTCAAGGTGACATAATGGGACCTTCTATGTCCAGGGCAACTTCTGCTTCCTGACAGATTAGAAGAACTGCACCGAGAGGCGGCGATGCACACCAGGGCTTCTCAAACCTGGACGCCCCGGGACCTGCCCGGGGAGCTTAAAAAGCTGCGAGGCCGCAGTCCCACCAGATTCAGACCGGCTGAGTCAGAGCCTCTGCTGGGCGTGAGTGATAAGAATTTGTACTTTGAAAAGAACCCCATGGTGGTGACAGCAGCACATCACTGACAGCGCAAGCGACAGCACTTCCTGTACACGGACATGAGGATAAGGGGTGATTTGAGGGTGCATGGATGTTACTAGTACACACTGTTTTAAACTCCACAGGACTGCACAGCACACACAGTGAGCCCTAAGGTACATCACCGACGACCGCGAACAGACCAATTACAGAAACGTGCTGTCACCAGTTGTGACAAACGCGCCACACTAACGCAAGGTGTCACGAACAAGGTGGTGCGTGGGAACCCTGTGTTTTACCCATGATTCTTCTGTAAACCCACAACTTCTCTAATAAAATAAAGAAAAGTAAGACAGAAAGGAAATCCACCCCCAGTGGCTCTGACGTGCTGCCTGGGCTAAGCACCATAGGTGTGGACAACCTCTGGCTGGGAACGGAGAGCCCCCTACCTTTGCAGCTGCTACTCCCTCCCCCTTACAGAATGGGCACCCCCGGGTAGATGCCTGAGATGGAAAGAAGTTTGTAGGGAAAGAGAAAAACTGCTTTCCCAGAAGTTCCAGATGGAGACGCTGGTTCTACAACTTAGCTACAGGACTGAAGCCTTTTCCTCTCACAAGACAGCACTTTCTTCAGGCACACGGAGATGTGACAATTTCCTTCTAAATCCGGCCTCAGTACAGGTCCCCATGTCCCAAAGCAATGCCACCATCCGTTGGGAAACAATTCTCCTTGGGTCTCAAGTATTCTGCATATCTTGTTCCAGACTCTTTTCGAGGATGTTTGCACAGTCAACAGCCTTGGAAGATACAGAATCTCCCTCTAGAGCAAAGGGTAGGCATGTTTACAGCTCATTATAAAAGAGTCGGTTTCCCTAAGCTCAGTGTTTTTCAACCCACGAAGTATGCAATATCATTTGGTCTTCTTTGCATCCTACTATAGGAATTGCAGCCTGAGGAACCAGCGCAAAAAACGCTGACGCTTTGCTGATGCTCCAGCCGTGAGTAATAACAGTCTTTTGTCTCTGCCCCAGGAGCCTTGTGTCTTCTGCCAGCACTCACGGAGCTGACTCGTTAGCTTGCAAGTAGAGTGCGTTCTCAGACCCTGCAGAGGTCTAGACTGTTTGGGGACACTCACAGAGACACGGCTTTCTGGAAGAGGAAGGAAAAGGGACTCAGGAGTGGGTTAGGGCATGTGAGAAGATGGGTGAGGGCTCCCCAGTCCTGTGAGCTGACGTGCAGAGGCTGAGCAGGACTGGAGCAAGCTGTCCAGATGGCTGCTCTCTCCTCCAGGTGAGCAGAGGAAGGGCCCTTACCGAGAGAGGGGCAGCGAGGCCCACAGTCACCACCAGATGTGGTCCAGGCTGCTGGGCCGAGGAGCCTTGAACGTGGAGGTAAACAATGGCAGTAACAAGGAGCTGGTACTCGATTCGGAGCTTTGAGAAAATCAAAGACTTGATTTGCTGGGCTGAGCTCTCAGCAGAAACTGAAAGCAAATGCACCTGGCTGGCTCGCATGGAGACCCCCAACCCTCTGCTCCTGCTGATCCCTCATCAGGGGAAAGATGACTGGGGGACAGGTCTCTCTCTCTCCCCAGGGAGGACCAAAGGCCGTGTGGGCCCACCCAGGTAAGCAGGGGAATTGCCACTTTCAGGACTCTGTTGGACACAGGTGCCCAAGGTAAGCTCTCACCTGAGCTCATGGTGGGAGAGGGTGCCCAGATACGGCTAACAAGGCACAGGCGGAGTTCACAGTGAGGAGGGGGCGCCCTCGGGACCAAATCAACAAAGGCTTTTGTGATGTCTGCATCTGAAACTAAAGTAGGAACTGAGCGGTCGTAGGCTTCTACTTCCACATTCCAAACATGCCACAAAGGAGTCCCCTGATTAGTGAGAGCTAATTAGCACCTCTGGGACCCACAACCCAACCGACCCCCTTGAAAGACAGGCCTGTGATCACTGAGTTTCCTGACTGGAGCTCAGACCCGGGGAGACGGCCTCCCTGCAGAGGCACCTGGACTCGTCACCTCCCGACACTGCCCCCAGCTGCACACCTGAAACG
Source organism: Tolypeutes matacus (assembly GCA_026826555.1). NCBI lineage: Eukaryota > Metazoa > Chordata > Mammalia > Cingulata > Chlamyphoridae > Tolypeutes > Tolypeutes matacus. The sequence goes on from JAKSZT010053989.1 coordinate 1,552,922, forward strand.
CAGGTGTTCTCCTGGTACTATGGCCTTGACTCTCAGGCTTGACATTGCCGCTCTGGGGTGGGTCGGCTCTGACCCAGTAACTAAGAAGGCAGGAAGGGCCCGACAAGCCTCGCCTGTCAAACGGAAATGGTCTATGCGCGAGTGCATCGTGGCTTGCCATGAAAAGGCGCAGCGATCCCTTGTAGAAAACTCGGCCCCCACCCATCGCTTAAAGCAAAGTCCCTGGCTTACCCAGACCCTCGACTAGTGGAGGCCCCCTAAACACCCAGGCCTAGATCTCTGATGGTTTGGCCAAACCCTGTGGGCTGCGGCGCCATTCTCTCGGCACCACGATGCAGAATGGCCCCTGCTCGGCGGACACAACTCAGGGCCGTTCTCAGAGCTCCGGCCTACGTCCCCCTTGGCGATCCTTGTGAAATTTTTACCGACTCACGGGCGACTGCTGGCAACGACCTGGCTGTGCGGTCTGCTGCCGCGTGGCCTGACCGATTAAAGACCCTCCTTCGGGGACGGCACACCAGGGACACAAATGCCAGCTGCGGACCAAACCACCCGAGAGTGACCCGGATCAAGCCGTCGACTGTGCTGCAGCCCCGGCCCTGCCGCCGCGGCGACCGGGATCCGTCGTCGTGCCAGACACGGCAGCACGGCCACCGCCAGCGCCCGGGCACAAAGCACGGCGCTCTCTGCTCCCGGGCGCCAGACCCCTGGATCCTGCCCTCTGGGTGGGAGAGCCCACGGCCCCCGCCCCGCGCGGCTGCAGCAGGCCCGACTCCCTGCCCGCCTAGAGCCGACACACGTCAGCCAGCTCTGACACCGAACTCAACGGTTTAGAGAAAGCGGCCACCTCCTCTCGGCCGCACCCTGGGTGGAGATGGGCTGGGAGAGTGGGGACACGTGCGCCGATCCCAACACGGCCTTCCACCCTGGCCACGCCTAAGCGTGACGTCTCTTCTCTCCCCTGACAGCAATCCCACGCCAGACTGGTCGGCGCCACCTCGGGTGGCCACCCATCCCAAAGGGTGCCTGGGAGAGTGCGACTCGGTTCCGGTTAGCCCCTTGGATTCCCTCGCTGGCTCGACAAGGCTCATGAGGTTGACGAGCATTTGGCTGAGTTCACTGCTTGCCGAGTCCTTCTCCAGCGACCCAGGCAAAGTGGGGGACACAACGGGACTAAGTTTTACAAAACTGCCCTCGTCCCTCTCGTACCTGGACCTTCTGGGTGACGAGTCTAGGTGCGAGGAGGGGATGACTGAGGGGAAAAGCAGCAGTTCCAGCTATCGTGACGAGCCACCAGTTTTGTGGCCGTGGGGGAGAGCAACAAGCCAGCACCTGGGAGAGGGGGGGACACTCAGGATCTCGTCCTTCAGCGGCAAAGGGTCGCGAGCCTTGAACGGGACTGACTGCCGGGTCTACCGCTCCCTGCGCGAAGGCCCCTGCCTCAATGTGATCCCTGTTCGCCTTAATCTGACTGAGAAATCTATCAGGGACTGCACAGGGTGACCTCAGCCCCTGCGCCTGCCGCGCAAACACCAGCCAGCATCTCCCGCTGCCCTCCCCGGGGCCGTCGACCAGCTGGGTGGGTGAGTGCCACCTGTCTGGGGGTGTGTGGACACGGCATGGTCCGATTGACCACCCCCAGGCTCTCTCTCCAAAATCAAAACCCGACTCCGTGATTCTAACTCAACCTAAACCTTAAGGTTTATCAGCTCTTGGAGAGGCCACCTTGGAGGCCCTGTCTACCTCTGTCCCCACACTGGTGAAGATAACACCAGGGGGGCCTCCGGCAATTCTAAAGCTCCCAAGCCCACGTACGCTCCAGGATTACACTTCCTGTGTGGAAGGCAGGCGTTACCCTGCCTCCCTCCTGAGACACAGGGTCCTGAGGGACCTCCAGGTGTTCACTCCACACCAGCAGCTGGCCATGCAGCTCTCGGATTACCGTGAAGATCTCTGCAAAACGCGGCTTCCTTGGTGACCAAGTGAGCTGCTTGGAAGACTAACTGACCCGCTGTTTACGCAGACCCTGCAGGCAGGGTCCAACAGGGCACATCTCATTAGGAAGGACGGGGGGAAATCTGCCCCGACTCAAGCTGACGTGATGGCCGACACCACCTGGGCCCCGGCAGGCACGCACGTCAGCCCCAGTTCACTGCCCAGGGTTGTTAGGGAAGCAAGAACTGCCCTCCCCTTCCTCCTTGCGGGCCAAGGCAATTCACACTGCCAGGCCTGGAAGGACACCTCGGGCCAGGTGGAGGGGTCAGCACGGACGCCTAAGGAGAAAGCCGCCGGCTCCCTAAGGCAGACCTGCCGGTCTGTGGGATCTGTTCCTCCGGCTCGGTCCAGGACCCTGAGGGGCACGGCTGAGGGGCAGGCTTCCCTCCTCCCGCTGACCCCCTTCATTAAGTGCCGTGGGAGACCAAGGGAGGGATCTGGCCCCGAGCTCTGCGTCGGCCTAAGCAGCTCGGCCGGCGGAGCGGCGGGCATGGCGCTCTGCAGCACGGCGAGGGGCCGGGGCGCGTGCTGTTGGCAGGCTCCACGGGCTTCACATCTCTGACTCGCCTGCGAGCCGAGGCCCTGGCTGCCCTTTAAAGGGTGGTCGTCCAGGAAACAGTCCTGGAGGACAGGGCCGGCGGCCCCTTCGGAGCAGAGGGCGGGCACGCCCGCCACGCGGTGAGAAGACGGGTCCCGCTGAGCGCGGCGCTTCTCTCCTGGAACGCGCCTGCTGGGTGCCCAGGGGCCGCGTGCCTTCCACCATGTCTGAATCACCAGGGCTGCTAAGGACAAACGCGGCACGGCACGTGGGTTTAATCAACAAGGATGCGTGGCCTCACCGTGTGGAAGGCCGGAAGCCTGAAATCAAGGTGGCGACAGGGCCGTGCTTTCTTCTGGCGCTGGGAGCGGGCAGAGCTCCGCCACACGGCGAGCTCTCCGCGCCCGAGCTTCTCCTGGCATCTCCTGAATGACCGCGTCAGGACGTCCTCCTGTTCAGCAACGAGCTCACTCCCAGAGGAACGCGGGTGACAAGCTGAGCTTGTGTTTGGTGGGGGGGCGTGAGTCAATCCCCAATGACCACCGTCCTGAAACTGAGGCAGGCCGACGGGTAAGCCACCAGGCCCTTCCCGGCTCCCGAGCCATCCACATGCCCCCATCAGAAGCTGAGGCACGACATTTGCCGTTTCCCTCTGCCATCCCTAAGCCCTGGCGGTTCTCCTCCTCCACCTCTCTCAACTCCTGCTCTCTGCCTCTCACTTCCCTGTCGCCATCACACTCGTTTGGAATCCAGTAGTGGCCTGACCTTCCGCCGGCCTGCTACGTCCCTCCCCCAGCATGCAGCTGACCACGGCAGCCTTTAACCCTGTCAGCAGCTTGCACTCCAGGCCTCAGCGTCACCAACTCCTAAGCATAGATCAGGCGCCTTAGCTACTTGGCATGGAGGCACTGTACTTACCCCATCGAGATAAGTGACGCATCAAATCCTCGCTAACATCAACTGAGGACCACGTACTTTACATGCATTATCGCATTTAACCCACAGAGCCACCCAGCGGGGGCAGGCACTATTATCCCCATCTTGCAGCTAGCAAGGAGACAGCGCTCCCGCGGGATGAATCTGCTTCCCGGGGTGCCTGAGCTACTGGCTGGTGGTGGCACGAGTCACGACTCCAGCATCACGCGGCTAAACCGCATCCCGACAGCTGCCTGACGAAGTGTGTGTTGAACAGACAATCGTGCACGTGCACTGGGGACGGCAGCCTCTTTGCCACTCCCCCCACCGAGAAGTGCAGTCTTGTTTCCCATCCCTGGAAGCTGGGCTGGCCCGGCACCCGGCAGAAATGAAGCCGTGGCACCCGAGGCTGCTCAAGAGGCCGGCAGACCCCATGTTCACGTCCTGGAATGCGCCATCTCTCAGAGGCCAGCCTCCACGTAAGAAGCCCACCTTCCCCGAGGCTGCCACGCTCTGAGGATGCCCAAGAGGGGCGCACGGAGAGGGGCCGGGCGGAGGACACCGAGGCTCCAGCCTCGCCCAGCCCGGGCCCTGCCGATGGCAGCTGAGCAAACGAACCCCGGGCATCCCTGCCCGCTCCCCGATCCACTGAGCCGTGAGCAACTAGCATGGGGGCTGCTCTAGACCGCTACGTTTCTGTGGTTGGCTGCTGGCAGCGGATGCGCAAAAACCCAGTCTAGGTCTGCCGTCTCCACCAGCCTGGCAGCTGCGCCAAGGCCCGTTTCTGCTAGTCACGGAGCACGGGCCTTCTGCCAGGGTGTCCTGGGAGGACAGGCACGGCTCTGACATCCCGACCACTCTCAGGGGGCCACCCCAAGGCACCACCAACATGCAGGCTGAGACGCTGACTGACGCATCCCAAAAACAGGAGGAAAGCAGCCCCTCCTCCCGGGACCTGGTTCAGTGGGAAGGTCCAGAAAATTCCATGCTGCCTCCCCCACCCTGCAGGACACGCCAGCCCTCTGCGGGCATCTCCAAACAGGACCTGCAAGGAATCATCCAGAAACAGAAGTCTTTCTCCCTCTCTCCCTCCCCCTCCCATTCTCTCTCTCTCTCTCTCATGGAACTTCCATACAATGTCACAGGAAAACACAGTAGACAGAGCTGATGTCTGCAGAAGCAAAGGTATGTGAATGACTGGAAAGTGGCAATAACCAAAGCCAAATGGTATAGCATTGGAGACAATGAAATTAGCTGTCATCAAAAGTCCAGATAACGAAGTGTCCCTCGACATGGATAAACAAAACGCGGTCTAGCCATGCAGTGGAATACTATCCAGCCATGAAAAATGAAGTTATGATCCACACTATAACATGGAGGAATCCTGAAAACATGATGCCAGGCACAAAAGGCCACATATTGTACAATTCCATTCATATGAAATGTCTAGAACAGGCAAATTCAGAGAGACAGGAAGTAGGTTAGAGGCTGCCAGGGGCTGGGGTGTAGAGTCTCAGTTTGGGGTGATAAAAAAGTTTGGAAACAGATGGTGACAATGGTTGTACAACACTGTGGATGTAATTAATGCCACTGCATCGTACACTTTAAATGGGTAAAGTGGCAACCACAATAGCTTTTTGTAAAAGACCAGATAAAAACGAGGCGTGGTGATCGAATGCAAAATGCCAGTGCACGGGAAGTCCCATTCAATCTCGTGGCACTGCCCACACCCGCTCTAACTTGCTGAGGGGCTGCTATGTCCCCTCGTTGTGCCAGGTGCCGAGCTCACCCCGGTGAACAAGTCAAGCCTGCAGGCGGAGCTCGGCTTACCGGTCTCCCCAGGACCACATGCTTTTCTAAGGTGTCGGAGACACCTCACTCAATCAAGGCGAGGTGGGGGGCTCACGGCTGGCATGACTGGACACATCGCCACGGCCTCCAGGCTTCCGCCGGGACAAAGTCCAGTGGGCTGAGCGATGCACCACAGGGCACGTGTGGAGTAGGGCCTGGCGGTCCGGTGCCAGGGCACAGTGACACAGATTGGAAACGGAGAACAGAGATCACCAGGGGCGCCGACAAGAGGGTCCTGACTGCGAGGTGGATGCGGCCAGCATTCTCGGCCAGCAACCGTCAACCCTTCGTTGTCTGTACCCCCTTGTTCTAGGTTCTCATTCCCTGAGCCTCCTTTTGATACACCTTGGCTGCCCAGAGACTTCAAGCAGATGTCGGGGTCGCCCCAAGGGTTTCCCACACGAGGCACAGCCCTGTTCTCTCTGCTGAGTAATATACTGGCAGGACGGTGGCCCCTTCCGAGAGCTCCTGGGGCACTGTGGGTAATCAGTCAATGCGCGCATCACTGATGAGCCGCATGTAACTCAGGTAAGCCCTTTCCTGACTTTACACATTAGCCAACCCATGCTCCGCATGGACGAGACGAGTCGTGTGGCTAATGCTACACAGCTGTAGGGCGTAGAGGCAGGCTCTGAATCCAGATGGTGCCTTCCAGAACTTTCACTGCTGAACTCACTGCTTCTCTGGGGCATTCCACGAGGCCAAGGCCTGGGGCTCCGATGCCAAGCAGGTTTCGAAGCAGAAGGGCCCAGAGCCTGCGGGGTGGGGTGACAAGGGCCACGGGGGACAGGGACAGGAAGTGGGGCGGCCAGAACCACTTAGAACCCTCTCTCCCAGCCAACTGCAGACCTCATCTGACAAGATGCGGCAAGGCATCCACGAGGAAGTGCGCCAACATCAGGTGCATCCAGGTGTGGCCCAGCTGGAGCCGCGTGCCCGCAGCTGAAAAGAAAACGCCGAGCAAAGCAGAGCTGCCATCTCCCCAGATGGCTCTAGCACCAGGCCCTGCTGCCACTGCCGTTTCCCACACCCTCGTGCAAGCCGGCCGGTGGGCTCAGGAGCCAGGGAGAGACGTTTTACCAGCTGCAAGGGAAGGCGCTGTTGGCTGCAGCTGCACAAGGCAAGAGCTTCTCTTTGTGTTTGTTTAATCAACCACCTGGGCCCTGAAGATGGTGGCGGTATTTAGTGAGGAAACCGGCGAAGGATTCCCAAGGTCTGGAAATGTTACCAGACGGCCAAGATAAACCCCTATGAGCCCGTCCAGCTCATTCCCAAACCAAACCCCAGTGCGGCGATGATATACAGATTTCTGTGCCGCTTCTCAGGGGAAGAGGCAGCTGGGTGCCGGCTGCCTGGGAGCTGGGTGGGGACAGGACAAAGCGCGGGCCTCCTGCTCCAGAAGGAGGGCTTCTGCAGCGAATAGGACCGGAGACCCCTCCCTCAGATAATGGATGTCCAGAAGGCCTTCAGAAGGAAGATCAGAAGGAAGGTGACGGGTGGGCATCACACCGCCGTGAGAGGGGCAGTCCCAATGCCAGGATCCCCACCCTGAGCCGTGCAGCCTGCATGAACTGCTTCCTCTTTTCTCAGCCTCGCTTTCCTCATCTGTAAAGTGGGAGCGATCGTAGCCCCACAGCATTGGATGGGGCGGTCGGGAAAATTGAAAAAGAAACGTGCACAATGCACTCGGCACAGCCTGATACGCGCTCAACACCCACGAGCAGTGGAACGCCCGTGTTCGTTAGCACCGGGGCGGTGGGAAGCCGCCTTGACTTTTACTCTGTTTTTCCTAAGACCCTTTGATAAGTGTCCCCAGAAGTCTACTGGGCTGCACGTGTGAGAGCCTGATCACCAGCACGTCAAACAACATGGCTTTCCTGATGTCACAAAATAGTATCACATACTAAAGGCTTCACCCCAGGCTCTGGCCTGGGCTCCCCGAACGGATGCTGTGACCCCCCGGCCTGTCCCCTGTATAAGCAAGAAAGACCAGAACCGAGACCCTCACTGGATATTGTCAATGACAAGAAACCCAAGGAATGGGGCTCAGGGGACACCAGGGACCTCCCTGAACGAGAGTCTGGACTTCACCGGGAAATTACTTCATCACTCCAGCGTCACACTTTCGGCTTCCAGTCATCACTGGAACGTCCACTTGCCAATGTAAATTGCAAAGAAATCTATACTCATTAAGGATTCCTTTTTCTAGAGATTTTATCGCGCTATCAGGTCGCTATCAGCTCCAAAGGTGACAGAAAAGAGCAAGAACCACAGAACGCAATCAAGCCTGCTAAATTAAATGCCACTAACGGTGCCCCAGGAAGTAATGAAGCAGCTCTTATAAAATATCACAGCATTCGTGGGTAGGACCCTCCTTGTGAAGGGTATGCATTTGCTTCAAACCAAAGCAGGTATATAGACCTGGCGCTTCCTTACTACCTTAAAAAAGCCTGGAGACCCGAACCTGGATCTCCGGAAAGTACCAGCAACATAAAAACCTTCTACCATTGCCTTGCTAGGTGTCTGGAGAGGCAGACCACGCCCCGGGAATGCCGAGACCTAAGAGCCGAGCTGTGAGAAGTCCAAACTCAACGTGCTGGCTTCTGCTGGGCGGCGCGCTGGTGACCGCCGTCCTCCGCCACGCAGCACGTTCTCTCTCCTCCTATCTGCTCCTCTGGCGTCCGCTCCTTCTGGCTTCTCCTCACCGCCCGCCCTGACTCCATGCGGCCTCATCTAAATAAGATCGTTGGAGATCCACTCACAGATGAGCCCTCAGTTTAATTAACATCTCGAAAGGCCCTATTTAAAAGGGGGTCACAACCACAGGGACGGGGATTAAGAGCTGAGCAGGTCTTCCGAGTCGCCAACACCCGTGCCAAATCCCAGTCAACTCACCAAGACGGCGACTCCCACTGGAACAGGCTGGGAGGCCTTGCCGCCGGGCCTGCTCGGGATCCTAGCCCATGGGCTTCTGTGGCTGGGGCTTTTCATTTTTTTTTCCTGAAAGACACAGTTCATTTCTGGGGTTCACCTGCTTGGCCTTCAGCATGGTGACCCCACGGCAGAAGAGGCGCTGGAATCACCATCTAACCTCTTAGCATGGGAACGCTGAAGCTGTCCGCCGTTTCCAGAGGGCTCTCGGCCGCCTCCTGGACGCCAGTGTTGCCTATAGTCAGCGCCTGGCCAGTGCGCCTCATCCACTGGGGTGATTTGATCCTCCCCGTGTTACGGGAAAACGGGGCACAGAGGGAACCAAAAGCCAAACCAGTGCCAGGCAACCCCGCAACTGCAGCATCAGTGAGCGGGCAGCCAGTCAGGCCATCTGGGGAGAACTCTTCATCCAGGTGGCCATTGAGGCCCCACCCGAGGACGCTCACCTGTAGGCGGGGTGCAATTACTCTCAGCCACGGCGGAGCCACGGGCACCAGTCGCAGTCCCCATGGCCACGGGGCCACAGCACTGGCACCAAGGGCCAGGTGCCAGGAATGGCAGGGAGCCGTAGGAAGGCTGAGCCCCTGCAGGTGTTTCCCACCTCGCGTACTCTCAAACCACCTCACCTGCCCCGGTGTTATTCGTTATTTTTCTTTAAACTGCCTCCTTTTTCAGCTTAAATTTTAGTTAACAAAGAAAAACAAACTCAAGCCAGTAAGCCTGAGAGTTAACTGCTGTATCCAAAGGGCAAACCAAAGAGGCAGAGACTCTGAGAGAGATGAGCAGAAGGCAACCAAGAAATTCAAAGAAAGGACGCCTGGCTGGAAGGGGCTGCAAGACCAGCCATAGAGGGTCTTCAGAGCCCATCTGCAAGTCATTAAAATGTCAAAATCAAAGAAATGCAAACTGGAACCAAGCAATTAAGGAAGCTAAAAACTAGGGCGAGGGGGGCAGGGACGATGGATTGCAGAATCCAGACTTGTGGGTCTGAGTAGGGAGCTTTGGGAGGTGGCCTGGGAACCCCAGTAAACAGGGAAGGCCTGGCACGGACAGCACCCCTAGCCAGGAGGCGGACTGGGAAGAAGCCGGCTCTGCAGCAAGTCCAGCCACGGAGGAGGAAACTCCACATTGCCCGGGCAGGTCTAACTGCTCCCCGCGTGGGTCAAAAGCTTGTAATCCCAAGGAGGTGTAAACCTAAAAGAGACGTGAAGAAAGGCGCCATTTAACCAAGAACTGAAGTTAAATCCAGAATGCTCATCGGGCAACCTGCTTATATTTCTATCACGCTGGGCTGGAAGTGTGGCTAACAATTCGGCGTGTTATCCCAGCTAAAACACGCAAGTGCGTGGTCGAGTTAGACACACGTTTGCCTGTGGGGAAGTATGAGATAATTTTAATAGATTTAAGAGCATATCTAGAGTGTGTCAGAGAATCTGATTCCCCCTATTTTATTTTCAGAAGAATTAAATTACTAAGAATTAAATCCTTGAGTCAGAGGCTTTTGTTAGAATTTAAGGAAACTCAAGTTTGTAGATGAGCTTGTACTTTTATCAAAGGCGCGTTCTTAGAGGACTGTAAAATTAACTCGATTTATAAATAGAATAATAACACTTATGAATCAAATTTACAAGCCTAAGGGAAACTCCGTTTTTTTTTGAATTGGTAACTCTTAAAAAATTAAACATCAATCCTAAAAACAAAAGTACCCAAAAATAGCCTTTTCTGTATGGGAAAACTTGCCTCGAGGCACAACAAGAGACTCACCACAAAATACTGCTTGCCGTAAATAAACACCAGCCGCAGAAATAAATACGATGGTGGCTGAAGTGCAGCTCACCACCATCTACCTCTGCTTTCTGCCGAGAAGGAAGCTGGGCACGTGTGAAAGGCCCCCGGGCAGGCGACCCTCCACCCTCCCACGACACTCAGCGGAACCCACCCTTTCGCTGTTTCGTTCAACAAGCACCCGCGGGACGCCCGGCTCTCTTCCTAGGTACTGGGACACATCAGGAACACAGCCAAGCGACGCCCCTGCCCTCCGAGAGCGCGTATCCTACTGGGAACCGGAGCAGAAGTGAGAAATGACCCACTTCAGGGACACGGTTGAGGGGTGCTCAGTGCCGTGGTCTTGAACCCACAGCCCCAGCTCAGTGTGTTCCCAGCTGGGGAGAAGGGGTGTCCCAAGCCGCTTCCCACTTGGGAGCTGAGCTGTTTCATTCTCAGCAAAAGCAAGATGGCCTCATGGGCTCCGCTGCGGCCCTCACAGCGCCTCGTCCAAGCTCTACCCCCAGGACCTGCGAACGTGACCTGTTTGCACACAGTCTTTGCAGACGTCTTCAAGTCGTGTCTGGCATGGGCCCTAACCCACCTTGACCAGCGCCCTCCTGAGGAGAAGACGCCGACACACAAGGCGACAGCCACGCGCGGACGGAGGCAGACACCGGGGCAGCGTGTCTATGGGCTGACGAGCGCCAGGATGCTGGAGGGGCGAGGGGGCCTCCCCTAGGGCTTGCTCTCGGGGTGCTGGGCCTCCAGCCTGGGAGACAGGACACTTCTACCATTTGAGCCGCTGAGTCTGCGGTTCCTCGACGCAGCAGCCGCAGGAGACCATGCAGGCGGGGTCCAAGCGGCCGCCTGCCCGGCCCGCGGCCCCACAACCCGCCTGTCGCTGTGCCCTGGAGAGGAGCCTGGCACTGCACTGCGTTAACACACGGCTCTCCTCTCTGGCCTTTTCCCGGGGCGCGGCGTGCCTGTTCCAGTGGACGCTCGGTCCCAAGGAGAAGCAGCACGCTGTCCAGCTGTGGCCGCATGCCCTGCGTTTTGTACGTGACAGCCGATGAACCGCAGGAGACGGCTGAGTCACAGCTCCCGGTCACACTCGGCCCCAAGGAAAAGGCGCTGAAGCCAGAGGTGCTTCCCCGCCAGCCCCCACCCAGTGGGAGCCAGGCCGTCAGCCCGGATGCCAGCGAAATCCACGTGCAGACACGGAACTGCGGCCCAAGTTGAGCGCCTTACAGCTGCTCGAGCGCCAGTCCGCCCACGATCCGATTTCATCTCCACAGCACGCCTTCGGGAGCGGGTTTGCGTTTCTGCCTTTTATGTGATGAAAGGCCCCGGGTCAGGCACGGTGAGGCGGCAGGGGGCTGCCTGCCCGGCATCCTCGCCAAGCGCACGGCGACCCCGGCAGGTCCCCGCCTCGCTGCCTAGCTCGGGTGGGCTGCAGCTCCCAGGGCCTGCCCGTCCTGCTGCCCGTGCTGCTCGGCAGCCTGGCTCGCTGCAGCTCGGAGCGCTGCTTGTGAACTCGCTCCGGGCCCGCGTGAACGCCCATTTCCCAGTGTGCCACCCTTCCTGCTCAGCCAGCTGGAGGAGCTCTGCCCCTGCCGCCTCACCGTGCCTGACCCGGGGGCTCGTGCCGTGAGCGAGGCCAGGGAGGGGAGGAAGCACCCAAGGAAGGCACCAGTGGCCAGAGACCGAGTAACCCGGTACCAGGCGTGCCCCGTGCCCACGGGAAGCAAGTTCCGTCTCGGCTCTGCCGCTTGCTGTGTGATTTTCAGAAAGTCACTAGACCTCTCTGAGCCTGTAAAATGGGAACTTTAACCGTCACCCTACAGAGCAAATTAATGTCTGTGCGTGCACTTGGTAACCTGCAGCTATTAGGCAAGTTCTACATTTCTTGTTAAAAGACTATCAACAGAAGTCCTACTCATGGAAATGTAAAATCATTGATAAGATCAACTTGTGTATTAAAATACAAAAGACTCAGCAACAAACTGGTGTCGCCTAGTAAAAGAAGCCAGCCCTGCAGCTCCTGGCCCTGGCAGGGGGACAGGCAGGAGCCCATCTGCTGACGCAGTGAGAGGGGAGCACGGCCCGCAGGTCAGAAAGCCGCAGCGCCAAGGCCGTCCAACTGCAGGTGCCCAGGAGGTCAAGGCGGAGTTCACTGCACACCTGTCAAGTCAGGTGTGGTGAAGAAGCCCTTCTCGGAAGGACGGCGTCGCTGGGTGGTAAAGTGTGACCTGGCACTCAAAGCCTTCTCCAAAAATGTCACATTCCCCCAGAGCAGCCCGCGGAGGGTGGGAGGAGTGCGCAGTAGGCTGTGCCTGGCGCCGGGGCCCTGGAAGGAAGGACGCCTTGCCGTGCAGAAGCCCTGCCTGCAGCTGGGAGTGGCAGCAGGTGACCTCAGCCCCGTGAGACCCCGAGGCCGTGGGCTGCAGAAGTCTCAGTTGTCGGGGACAGTATCAGAGGCAGAAAGATGCGAGAAGACGGCAAAATGTGACTAGGGGGGCCCTCTGACAAAGAGGACAGCATTTTACTTGAAAATACAGATTACTCTTCCTAAACAGTCATGTTTTGGGGTGGTGGTGGTGTGTGGGTTTTTTTGTTTTTTTTTTGTAGTCTCATTTTTGCTATTATTTTTTTAGATAAAATGCACATCACATAAAATCCACCATTTTAAAGTGACAGTTCAGTGGCTTTTATATATTCGCTATGTTGCACAACCATCACTACTATCTAATTCCAGAACATTTCTACCACCCCAAAACGACAGCTTGTACCTGTTGGCAGTCACCCCCCATCCACCCACCCCCTTCCCCAGCCCCTGGCAACCACTGATCTGCCTCCTCTCTCTATGGATTTTCTTATTCTGGACATTTCATGCAGCTGGAGTCACACACGATTCGTCCTTTCATAGCCGGATTCTTTCACTTGGCATAATGTTTTCAAGGTTCGTCCATGTTGCAGCACGTGTAAGCACTTCATTTCTTTATATGGCTGAATAATGTCCCATTACATGACAGATCACGTTTTGTTTATCCGCTCAGCAGCTGATTGACATCTGGGTTGTTTCCACCTTTTGGCTATTGTGAATCATGTTACCGCAAACGTTCCTGTACAAGTTCTTGTGTGCACGTTTTAGGAGTGGAAACATTGGGTCTTATGGTGCCTGTTTAACTTTTTCAGGATCCACCATGCTGTTTTCCACAGCGGGCAGCCATGTTTTAACCGATATCATCTGTATGGCTAATATAGTTATTTTGTTTCAACGGTTGTCATTTTGCCTCAGAGCTCTTTTTATCTGTGCACTGTTCAGAAACTTCTACACCATAGTCAGATGCATTCATTCACAGTCACTCAGACAACAGAGAGGTGTCTTGCCTCAACTACAGTATGTTCTTTTTATTGTTGTTGAGATCTTTGTTTTAGTGATTGGAATAGAGAAAAAAAACCTATTTGTAAATAAATGTGTATACTCAAAGCTTTGCTCATTCATTCATTCAAATATTTGCTGAGTACCTAGGATGTAGGAGAGCTTAATATAGGCTCTTGGGATACAGCAATAAATAAAATACAATCCCCACCTTGAGCCATCGAGAGGAAGAATCAAGGGTGAAAAAAATTAACGGTGCTTGAAAGTTGCAATCCAGGATCCAGAGTTAATTACCTGACCCACCCCAGTCATGCCACGTGGTGAGTCTGCTCATTGATCTCCCCCAGGCCTTTCCTTTTCCACACAGTCTGACCTCCACCCAATATTCTGGTTTTACAAAGCCATGGAATTCTGAGGTGCAGATAAAGGATGCTGGGCTAGAGGAAGCTTCTCTACTTGGTGGACATGGAATCCCGCCCAGGTAAAGAGCCCCGCACAGGTATAGAGCCCCACACAGGTGTACAGCTGGCCAGCGCCACCTGCCTGGAGGGACTTGGCTCACAGCATCATCAAGTACGACCTTGGGAAAATCCTAGAGCCTGCAAGATGGCTGGAGCAAACCGTGGACAACTGTCAGGATTCTCCTGCTCTCCATTCAGGATCCCTGACCAGGAGGCCTCGCTGATACCACGAGGCCATCCCTCCCTCGACCGCCGCCTGGCCAGCTATATCTGAAGGTCACAAGGAGGTCAGAACAGACACGAGCCAGTGGTGACCCGTGGGCCAAAGCCACCTGCATTGGGAGACTGGCCAGAAGGAATTGGCCGAATGTCAGCAGGACCGGGATTGAGTGCCTTTGTTCCTGGTTCTCTAAATTTCCTAAGGGGCAGCAAAATCAACAGTGAATCGACACATGGAAAACACTGTGCTCCCTGAGCCTGCGCTGGCGAGCCCACGAAACAGGTGACTCTCAGGGCCACACCTGCCAGGACGAGGACTCACAGACGGGCCTCACCTGGCGTCCGCTGGCCTCAGGGCCTTGGGCAAGGTGGGGAATATCGCTGAACCTGACCTTGAAACACTCAGGGCATGGAAGAAGGTCTTGAAGAAGGCGAGCTCAGGGTCAGCACACAGTGAGTGCTCAAAAAGTGCTGGGAGTATCACCTGCATCAGACGGGCTGTACCTGTCTCCAGGTCCCATGGCCAGCACTCTGTCCACTGTCCGAATCTGCCAGCTGCCTCCCGATCCTCGCAGGCCCGAGGGCACGGGCACGCGCAGCGTCTGGGCTCTCTGTCTAGATGGAGAGCAGGGGCTGCCGCGGGGTGATGGCCGAGGGCAGCTGGCCCTGGCTTTCTGTTGCTCAAGGTGTGTCTCCGTGGAGCCTGAGGCTATGGCGTCTGCCCAGCGATGAACAACGGGCCCTCGGCGTCAGACTCCAAAGTCGGAACCAGGTTCGGCTTTCAGGAACAAATCATGGCCCTCCAGGTTAAACCAAGCACTGGGGTCAAGAGGGGGTCAAAGAGAATAGGGTTAGGATCCCAACTCCCGCGGTCACAAGTGCTGTGACTTAGGGCAAGTTGTCTTCTTTTACCATGCCTCAGTTTCCTCATCTGTAAAAGCCTAACCGTGAGTGCCTGGCTCTGGCTTTCACTCAGTCCCACCACCACCCACCACCCAGAATATCCTCTGACCCCACCCAAACACAGGAACACAGATTAGCCATCTTCATACTCACATGGTCACAAATATCAATTCACTTTTACCTAAAATGGGATATCGCACACTTCTCTGCCTCTTGATTCTCTCACTCATGAAAATCGGTCCAACTCACCGGACAGAGCCCAAATTCATACTCCGTCATAGGCGTATAGCATTCGATTTGCCGCAGTTCCTTTAATTGGCCACCATCATACTGATAGAATCTCACTGTATGTAATTAATTTGCTTCAACCAATAACTAAGATGGAACTGGAGGGTTGAGAGTGATTTCGCCCCTGATGCTGCCTGATTGTACCCCCTAAACGCCCTGACAAGTCCCGTTTACACTAGCAATATGTGAAAGGGGCTCTGCCCCTCCGTATCACTCCCGGAAACTGTGATCTTGCCCTTTCTCAGTTCTGCCAACCTGACGGCGATAGAAGGGGACTGCTCCAAAGCAAAGCTGCAGCCTCCATCTTCAGACAAAACCTGCCGTTCAGCTTTGCCCTGGGCCAGGAGGGGCCTTTCTTGGCATCCTTGAATCTGGGCCTCGCCAGTGATGAGAGGGTCCCCATCGCGTCCGAAGGCCGCGGGTGCGTGTAGGCCACCACTGCCTGCGCTGTCACACCAGAGGAAAAGCGTCAGTAAGACGCACTCAGCGTGCCGTTAAGATTTACAGTGACAAACGCACACGCGCCAACGTAATTAACGTTACAGCTGTGACTTCACTTGAAAAACCTCATGGAATCAGAGTACAACTGCATTTTTATTACTGAACAAGTAAAACATCGTAGTAACTAGCATTTGTGAAAACTGCTGACTTTTATGTATGTTGAGTTCAAGAACCTTCAAAGTACTAAACAGGAACACAGATTCACACTTAAGACAAATATGAAGAAAAAGGATTAGGCTAGATAATTTTAGAAAGAAAATTATATTTAGGCCGACAAGCGTTTATAAGAATTTAAATATTTATACAAGGTCAATACAAAGATGAGATTATATCGTAATATTTGATTTTTAGTAAACTAGCTTTCGTAACATTAAACAACAGAATCTTTAAGACTGATTTGTATTTTTTAATTTAATTCCATTTAGGCCGTCAGTCTCAATAAAAAGCCTACTTGGGAATTCGGAACATCTTGGAAATGAAATAAAAGTAGATTATCAACTTTGCCACCTCAAAATTTGGGGAGGGTGAAAAAAAAAATCCGAAAGTCACATACAACATGCGTTAAAAAAAACAACTTCGATCCAGAATTCAGAAAAATGCGGAACACAAAAATCCTGGGAGATGAGCTTCAGCAGAAACAAGGAGAACACAGGGCACTGTGCTGCCCGGCACAGATACCAGCAGTAAGCACTGCCGAGCCACGGGGCGAGAGCTGAGCAGGACCCGACCGTCCCCCGGGCCACGGGGCGAGAGCTGAGCAGGACCCGACCGTCCCCCAGGCCACGGAGGGAGCTGAGCAGGACCGGACCGTCCCCCAGGCCACGGAGGGAGCTGAGCAGGACCGGACCGTCCCCCAGGCCACGGGGCGAGAGCTGAGCAGGACCGGACCGTCCCCCGGGCCACGGAGCGAGAGCT
>JAKSZT010053989.1:1570072-1618979 GCA_026826555.1 Tolypeutes matacus
GCCTCCAGCCTGCCACGCGCCACCAGGGCGCCCAGCTCCGCCTCCAGCCCTTCTGGCCCGGCTCTCAGCAGCAGGCTCTGGGCTGGTCTCCTGCTGTCCCCCGGGAGACCTCTGGCATTCTGGCACCTAGCGGGCAGAAGCCAGGGCTGCCATTCCGCCTCCACCACCCTCTGCTGTCCTTGCTCGCTCTCCGCTGCGCCCTCACCTCCCCTGGGGTGCCTGGTGCACAGCCGGCCTCTCTAATAACGGAGCCACTGCAGAGCAACGTGTCCTCCCGCCCCCCACCCCCCCCACACCGGATGATTAGCAAACCTCACAACAACCCCAAGGCACGGGCAGGCGTGTTAACCCGTTTTACGAAGCCTCAGACGCGTCCCGAAACGCACTGCGGCCCGAGACCTAGCCCGTGGCCGAGGTGGGGCTGGGGGCCGGGCCGAGACTCCAGACGTGGCGCCGCTGGAGCACACGGGCTCGAGGCCGGGCACTGAGGGGGCATCAGCAAGTGATGGCAATTGTCCCTTTACCCCAAAGCGCAGCACATGAGGCCTCATTTGGGCCAAAACACAGATGCCATCGGGGTGGGAGGCTGCCTCTTCTGCAGGCGTCTCAGTCCTGGGGCGCACCCTCGTGTAGCTTTGACAACCACCCCCAGCCCACCATCTCTGCGGTGAGGACGAAGGTCATAGGTAAACGTCTCCAAACAGGCATGCTTCCAAAGGCATCTTCCGCCACCCGGCAGCCGGTCCATGCGGGCGAAGTGCAGGAAGGAGGCACCCCGACTGTGGTGCTGGCTGTGGGCACTGACATTGGCAGGGGCACACGAACCACGGGGGAGGGGGCCAGGCTGCGGTGGGCAAGCTCTAGGATGACCCTGTGACCCTGTCACTCGTCGGTGGACTTGGAGTTAACCGAAAGCGTTAGTATACCTGATCTAATCCACAAGCCCTTTCAAAGCCGAGCTTCGCAGAAGTCAGAGATGCGAAGCAGGAGAATTCGACGTGACACTGTTTCTTAGAAGATGGAGAGGACGCATGCCAGGACCTGAGAGCAGCCGCTGGAAGCTGACAAAAGACCCCCAGGGGACAGCCAGCAAGGACACGGCGGCCTCAGCCTACAGCCGCACAGCACTGGGCTCTGCCAACAGCCTGACGGGGCGTGCTGGGCCCCGAGAGCCTCAAGCGATGAGCCCAGCCCTGCGGGCACCTTGATTTTGGCCTCGTGGGGCTCTGATCAGAGAACCCAGCCGGACCTGTGACCCGTGGAACCAAGAGAAAAACGGGCATCCTTCCAAGCTGCTAACTTTGCAATCTTTTGTTTCACAGCAATACAAAACTAACACCCCAGCGGGGGCGGCTCGGGCATCCCCGTGCCAGACGGCCCACGTACTCTGTGCCAGAAGCTTCTCTGGGCAGGCACCTGGGGAGAGGCACGAGTGCTGGCGCAGCCACTCCGTCCCCACCCACCCATGCCTGACGAGTGGGCGAGTCCCTCCTCCCTCGAGTCCCGGGGACGAGGGCTCCGTGTCTCCCACACGCGATGGGTTGTCTCTCGTATTACCTTCCTCCCCCTTTCACAGCCGACCACCCGCTGCAGCACGGAGAGCCCTCCCTGCCGACTATCACAGACAGGCCTTCAAGGAGCTGCACGATGCACGAGGCCCTGCTCACGGCCCTCTCCATGCCCCGCTTTTTGCCGCTACAAACATGTTATCTCTATGGACGGCAATTTCCGTTTTCATGGACGAGCATCCCAGGTGTAGCATCGTTGGGTCTAAAAGTACAAGCATTTGCACCCTAACAGCGGCAGCAGATTGTCTGGTTTTGAAATCACCCCCCACACTGGAACGCCAGCCTCGAGGAGTCAGGAGCGCCCCCTCACCCCCACCCCCACTTATCTCTGCACCTACGACGGTGCCTGGCCAGAGCAGACACGATGCCTCTGCTGGACGAGCAGATCCCATTCCTCAAGGGCCAGGAGGAGGGAGCACGCGCCCGCTCCCGCCCACCCTGCAGCAGCAGCTCTGTCACTGGGCTGATCTGGTTGACGTGTGCACGACAGGAACCTCAGGTCAGCCATGCACTTCCCAGAAAGCAGGATTCAAACCGGGACAACTGGTCAACCCAGGCAAAGCCCTAAGACACACACGTCCGCCGCTCCCCCGCCCCGCCCTCCTTTTCCCAATCAAAGGAATTCATGCTGTTCCCAAGAACTTTCACCGTGTGTCCTCCCTAAGGCAGCGCACTGGTTACACACCTGAGGTTATGAGTGTGACATACTGACAAACATAAGCAAACCCCATCAAGTGCCGACCTTGGGTCATGTGGCAGGGTACAAGCAGCAAGGCTCACAAGCCAGGCCTGGGCTGAAGCCCCGTGCCCCCACTGGCCAGGCCGAGAGTGGGAGAGACTCCTTAATTCTGGGCCCTGGTTCCTCATCGGCACGAAGAAAAGGCACCCGCCCAAGGGTGCAGGTTGTGCAAGCTGCAGTGGCCGGCAAGGTGTTTTCCAAATGCTCAGCACACCCCCAAGACCTGGCACCCGTCCTTAGAACGGCTAGGACAGCCATCCCTGGAGAGAGGTACTGTCATCTCCAGGAAGGGGGGCGCTGGCTTCGCAGTCCAGGGAGATGTGGGGCAAGTACCTACCATGCAGGAGAGGAGAGTGATGTTCCCAGACAGCCGAGCATGCAAATCAGCTGATACCCCCCACACCAGAGAAAGTCAAGGGACCCCAGCATGAAGCAAGCAGACATGCATACCCCCGTTTAAAGGGGTAACCCAATGTTACCGAAAATTTTCCAGTTTTTCAAGAGAAACGGGAACTCTGGATTTTTATTCAACATGGCTAAATTTATAAATACTGGCATCTGCATCAGTCAGGATGCTCTCCAGTGCAATAAATGAAGTACCAAACTACTTCACATAATTGCAAGTACAGAAATTGAATAGTTTTTGAGTCTGGCTTATTCAGTGGTTTGACAAAAACCATCATGAACACAGGTTCTTTCCAACACTCTCTTCTCCCATCTTGAAGTGGCTTCCCTCATTGACATAAAATGGCTGCAGCAGTTCCAGGCATCACATGCAGACAAAGCAAGTCCAGAAGCAGAAAGAGTGCATCTCTTCCTTGGTCTCTTTCTCAGGAACAAGGAACCTTTCCAAGAGACTCCCTACCTCAGAATTGCATGCCAGCATTGGGGGAACGGATGCCTGGATTATCTTATAAGAAAGTGTGTTGCTTATATAAAATTTAAAAATGTAAATCCAGGAAAAATAAGATGCATGAAGGCAATCTGGAGAGAGCTTGTTAACACAGGTCACCAGAGCACCAAGGCCCACCTTCCTTGGCTCCGGGACCAGAGCTCTGTTCTTGGCTAAAGTGGCCTGCTCCTGCCCGGGGTCCCAGACAGGTAACCGGACCCCATGCCTCTGAAAGGCGAGCCGGGAAGGGAGCTGTGCACGCTGCGAACAGGTTCTCAGGTGACAGGTTCCCAACGTGAAGGTGCTTGCGGCTGCTACTGCGTCTCCTCCTCCCCGGGGCGAAGGCTGTGGCACCACGACCAGAGGCACAGGTGTCAATTCACACAGACGTGCCGGAAGGTTCTATTTAAAGGGAGCCAGCATAACCAGGCTCTGCAGCCAGAAACCGGGGGTGCTGCCCTGCTCCCCACCGAGCCGAGCTGCTGCCTCCCGAAGGCAAGCACAGGCCACTCTTTCTTCGTCAATGTCTGCGAAAGCACGAGACTCGGCTCTTTTCCAGACGTGGTGGCTCCGTGGGCCACAGCACTTTCAGCTTTGAAAGTCAACGCTGAGAGGGGCCAGGGGGTCGTCAGAAAGAAGGGCGAGCATCTAAGTGAGCACCAAGCGACGCACGGAGGCCCAGCGACGACCCCCCTGTGGCCGCGACCTCCCTCCCCCTCTACCAAGGGGGCCCAGGGAGGGACAAAGGAAGCAGTCCGAGGAGGGAGCACCCTGCGTCCCCAGGGGCCGTGTGCACCAAGCTTTTGGCAGCCCCAGGCCCCGGAGACCACGTGTGTGCCCCGTGGCCTGTGCTGTGTGGCAGAGCCCTGGGCCATGAAAGCGCCCCAGGCCGACCGCTGGCGGGCGTGGCTCCTGCTCGGGCCGTCACTGCCACCGGCTTTGGGTCATCTCGTCTCAGAGCCCGCTGACCAGGGCCGCCCCAGAGGGCCGCGGCTCGACCTCCCACAGCGTGAGCCCAGCGCCATCCGGAAGCGCTGCCCCGGGGTGTCGGCTAAGGCAGCACAGTCCCTGCGGGGAGCAGCCCTGGTCAGGAGACCAGGAGGGAGCTGGGTGGAGCACCGGAGCAGGAGCGCTCGGCAAGCACGCCTGCTTCCTGCCGGCCAGGCCCTCGAGGCAGGTCTTCTGGTCCAAGCCCTGGAATTCCAGTCTAGTCCTGAGCCTGGCTGGACCGTCCAAGAGGGAATCCTCCTCTGGGCCCCCTCACACTGGCTTCTTAGGACTGAGGGTAAGAAGTCCAAGTGGTTTTCCCAAAGGTCACTACAGGGGAAGGGCAAAACCTTATCTCCAAATCCCTCCAGGTGGAAACTTCCAGAAAAGGGAAGTTCTGACAATGCTCCCAGCCCTCCAGGCATCTCGGTGTGTGTGGTTTAATTACCCAGGCATCAATCTGTGTGTGTGTTACTTATCCAGGCTTCAATCTCAGTGTGTGTGTGTGTGTGTGTGTGTGTTACTGGGGCAGTCTGAAACATTTGTGGCCCCAGAAATTCCTGTTCCTAAAGCGAATCTCTTCCTGTCCACATAAATCTATCATAGGTGGGACCTTCTGATTAAATTACTAGTTAGAGGCCTGTGGTTAGATTGCATGGCCCAGGGCGGGTCTTAATTCTCTTACCAGAGTCCTTTATAAAGAGGAATAAAGAGCCGCAGAAACAGAAAAAAGCTGCAGGGACAGAGAGAAACCCAGAAGCTGAGAGAGAAGGACCCGGGAGAAAGAAGCTGGACTCAACGGAAAACAGCGGCTGCGAGGAGCCCACTTTAGCCAGAAGCTGAAAACAAAGAGGCCTGGAGGAGAAGGGAGGGATGTGCGGACGCTGCCACGTGCCTGATCGCCCACAGCTGCAGCTCTGAGAGACACTTTCCCGTCTCATAAGCTCTTCAGTTAATCAATCCCTGTCGTAAGAGCCCACTCACCTCTGGTAGGCTGCTTTGGCAGCATTTAGCAAGCCGAAACACTTGCTCAGGCATCTTGGGGTGTGTCACTTACCCAGGCATTGATCTCAGTGAGTGTTACTTATCCAGGCATCTCGGGGCGGGGGGGGGGGGGGTGAGTGTGTGTGTGCGTGTGTGACTATTTGCTTGTTGGTGGCAGAACACACAGGGTCACTTTGGGAGGGCGAGGATCCAGGTTCACATCAAGAGTTATTTACAGGCGATTCATCTGCTGAGATTTGGGCGAAAGAAGAAAAGAAGCCCCCACGGAACTGTGCCCCCCCGGCTGTGGGGGCTGAAGCAGGGCCTGGGGTCTCCTAGGGACACACTGCGTTCTGCTGCTCGCCCCCCTTCCGATGGGGGCCGTGTCCAATCTCTCCCCGCGTGCCCCGTGCCCAGCGCAGAGACTGGGCCCCCCAGTGTTTACTGCGACAACTACTCAGAGCACGACGGGCAAAACTAGAAGACTCAACTCGCCAACCCGCAACAAGAGGGGGTCCTGGACTGCGATTTCTTTGCTTGAAATGAACTAAAGAACATGACGTTAACTCAAAGCTTTATTTTTCCCATCACACCCTTGCTGGTACATTCTCCGAGCTTCCATCACGACTTCTGAGGGCATCCTTAGCAAACACCCTCCAGACAAGCTATTCTCCCAAGAAGACACTGAGATGGACCATAACTAGGTTTCATCATGTACAACTACATCTGCGTCGGCTGGAATTTCCTCTGTGCATGTAATTAAATATTACTCAGAATCTATTTCATGACTGTTAAGCAGCTTTTATTTACTGAACTGCTCCCTTTGAAAACATCCAGGGAGACTTAACACTGGGAGGTGAATGCGAAGTTGCCGTTTGAGTGTGGAAGGAATAAATCTAAAGGAATAACGGAAGCATTAATATTTAGAGATTGCAGGGAATTAGCAGCCCATCCCCTCATCCCTGCCTACCCTTTCACAGACAGGAAAATTAGATTATCTTCATATCCACAGCTGTAGAACAACAGCAAAATTACATCGCTTTTCTTCCAAACGACCGGCTCGCTACCGAAGAAAACAGCTGACAATTTGTCACATAATAAAAATGCCAACAGGAGGGAAAAAAAAAAAAGGACAATTTGGATTCATCCAAACACCGTGAACTGTATCTCCATCAGCCTGAAATGGGCAAAACCCCACATATTAGAAGGTTTATTTGTCTGTTTTGGTGAATTACGTTCTCTCTGATTTCTCTCTTGTTCTTTCTGAGAAAACATGAAATCAGCAGGTTTCTATACTTTCAATGAATTGCTGAAATGTGGCTAAAAGTTTTATCCACAAAGAACAAATGAATCCACAGAAAAGGCCTTGGTTTCTTTCTCTTACACACATCATCTCTTCCTTGTTCCCCAAATCTGAACAGCTCTGGCTAAACCTCAGGGCGGCCTTTTTCCTGCAAAGCCAGACCTTTACGGAAGGTAATCCATCGGTGCTACCCTTGTTTTGTCTACAGGACCCAACAGCTGAACCACAAATAAAGAACTCCTCTGTGTCCATTCCCGTCTACATTTGAGTTCTGCTTTCTTGATTTCAAGGGATTCCATTTTAAAAACAGCAAAGATTAGAGTCCTTGGCATACTGAGTTCATTCAGCCTTCTGAGAAAAACCAGAAAAACTACAAAGGACTTAAAAAGCCTAAAACCCAAAATGTGAAGCATGAGCCATGTCAATCAGCTGTTGAAATGTCACCGTATCAAATCCAGGAGGGGCACAGAAAGCAAACGTGGGCAGCGAGCAGTGCTCAGAGCGAGGTGCATGGCTGGTTGTGGTAGGGGGACCCTGGAGGGGCCGGGAATGGAGCAGGGCACTGGCAGGTGGGTCAGTCAGCCAGAGCAGGGAGCAGCCGTTCCAGGAGGGCAGGCAGCCCCAGCAGAGGTGTGAGAGAAGAGGGCAGAGAGAGGGAAATGGGTGACAGGGCCGAGCATATGAATGGGAGGCCAGCAGGATGGACTGGGCAAGGCTGAAGGCCCGGGGGAGCACCAGTATCCCCGCCCTCCCCGCTACACTCGCATCTGATGCTGCTTTCCAAACTCCAAATAGCTCCAGGGGTGTTAATTTAGCTGCCAGTACAGAACCCCACACACAAGCCTTTCTGCTCCCTTGACAGGTCATGAGCCAGGTGCTGTGGATATCGCAGATGGGTATAGAACTGCCCCTCTGAGGCTGCTCGTGGAAGAGAGTGGGCCAGGCAATGGGGGCCACGGGGCAGTGTCTGGGATAAAAAGGGCTGGGCTGGCGTCCTTCCTCTGCTCCTCCCTAGCTGGGACTGTCAGCAAGTCCTTTAAGCTCTTTGAGCCTCAGTTTCCTTATCTGTCCAGTGGGTCTGATGCCACCCACAGTGATGGGGCGGCTCGTAAGATGTTAGCACGCACCAAAGACATAAGTGCTGAGTAACTTGTCTCTGTAACAACAAATATGATAAACTAAACCTGAGCACAAGGCACACGCACACGCACACACACACACACAAATACTGCCTGCATTAATCTGCCAAAGGGGTGCCGATGCAAAGTACCAAACTCTGTTGGCCTCTACAAAGGGTATTTATTTGGGGTAAAAACTTACGTTACAAGGCCCTGAAGATTCCAGCTCAAGGCTGCTTTCTCACCAAAGTCAGCTGCCACGTGTTGAAGCGAGATGGTCGCTATCTCTGCAAGGTTCAACCTCCCCCTCTGGGCTTCCTCTCTCAGCTCTCTTCCCAAGGTCGGCGGCAAGCTATCGGGCAAATGGCTCGTCTCTCCCCGGGGCCTTCGCTGTTTGAGCCTCCTCCTTCCTGTCACACGGCAGCATCAAGATGAAAATATTTTCTTCTGTGTCTTCTTGTGTCTCTTGAGTGTCCGTTTATATGGGACCCCAGCAAGGGGGTGGAGACCCAACCTGAGCTACCCTGACTGAGCCCCATCAGAAGCCCTAAATTGATTTTATCTATCAAAGCTAATCAGAGGCCCCTCACTGAAATTGATACACTCAAAGGGCATCCCACCCAGAGGAACAGATTACAAACCTAAGTTTTCTCTTTTTGGGATTCATAAATAAACTCAAACTGTCACACCGCTTAAGGTTTAGAGCAGAGGTTACTAAACTTTGGGATATCACAGGCCAGGAAAATAAACAGAAATCAATCCAGTGATACAATCATTTCACTTTTCAGGTAAAGGCATTTTAAAAAGTGAGTTGTGTGGAAAACTGCGGGAGGGGAGGGATGAGGCACATGGAAACCCCCACATTGTTCATGTATCAACTATGTAATCTAAAACTTCTTTAAAAATAATTTTTTTAAAAATGAGTTGTATTAACACCATTTCATTAAAGAAAGGACACTAACCTCCCGTATGCGGGGGGAAATCACATTCAAATAAAGCGCAGTCCTCTCGATTAAATTCATCACGCCTTATTAAGCACTCGCTCCCCGAGGCCCTGATCGTTCTCATTTTCCCACCATGGGGCAGCCGGTCAGCCAGTGGCCAGCGGACGGAGGCCCAGCCTGCAGCAGACGCCACGCCCACCTCATCCCCACAGTGCGAGAAACGCCTTTACAAGCGATGGGCGAGAACCTGATGATAAGGTGCAGAGCACGGACTGTAATGGGTTTTTCTAACCAAGAAATCACACTTGTGGTTTTCGGGGCGCAGCCTCCAGCACAAGGCCAGCCAGAACGCACCCAACCTCGCTCTGCCACAAGAACCCCTGAACGGGCACAAATGCCCTAAAGTATGAGTGGGATCGACAGAAATGGCCTGCTCTGCTCTGAAACGACTGTGACGGTTTGAAGCTTTTTGTGGATTCCAGAAAAGATCACGTTCTTGAAGCTACTCCATTCCTATGGGCGTGGGGCCCTCTGGTTGGAGTGGATTGGATGCGGTTCAGGGGGCCTTTGATTGGATTGCTTTGGTGAGGCATGACCCAGGGTGGGTCGTGGGCCTCTTGCTGGAATCCTTTATAAATGGAGGACTGAAAGCAGAGACACAGAGAAAAAGCCACAGAGACAGAAGGAGAGGTCCAGTGGCCGGAGGCCAGGATCAGCAGGGCACAGAGGCACGGGAAGAGGCCCTGAGAGGCCAGGCCCACAGAGCAGCTCGAGGCTGGGGAGACGAAGCCTGGAGGAGAGGGGAGTCGACCAGACCAGCACTGGGCACTGCCACGTGCCTGGCTGCCCACAGCTGGGGAGACAGCATCTCCTGAGGCTTCCTTGCCTTGGACACATTCACTGCGCCTCAAAACTAAGCTTTTAACCTAATAAATTTCCATTATAAAGCCAACCCATTTGTGGCATATTGGCATATTGCTTGGGCAGCATTTAGCAAAGTAAAACAATGACCCTGGAGAAAGGACTGGATGTTTCAGAGCAAAGGGAATCAGCCGAGCATGGAGGGCGTCCAGCTTTCCATGCCACGAGCATGACCTAAGGCCTCCTGCCTTAGGTGCTAGGACTGCACGTTCCACAGACAAGTTGGCCTACACGACAAAAACGTATTCTCTCACTGCTCTGGAGGCCACACGTCTGAAATCCAGGTGTCGGCTGGGCCCCGTGCCCAAGGAGAGAGCCCGCTCCACGCCCCTCCCTGGCTCCTGGTGGATGGGTGGTGACCTGTGTCGTTCCTTGGCTGGTGGAAGCAAAATTCAATGTCTTCCCCCATCACGTGGCCGCCTCTCTCCTCCTGGCCTCCACTGAAGGTGTCCAAATCTCCTCTTCCTACAAGGACTCCAGTTTGGCCTCACCTTAACTAATCACCTCTTCAAAGACCCTATTTCCAGGTAAGTTCACGTTCACGAGGCCAGGGGTCAAGGCTTGGGCATGCCTTTGGGGGTGGGGCACACTTAAACCCGTAACAGCCACGGAGCCTTTCTCCCCAAGAAAGAGTGCTCACGGGAACAGTGTGCATGTGTGTGCACACACCGTCACACACACACCTGTCTCTTCCTCCTGCATGCAAATTCTGGGAATTCGTAAACTCCTCATCGGTCCATACAGACCAATGGAATCTGATTGAGAATTCAGAAATCAACCCTCACACCTATGGTCATTTGATTTTTGACAAGGCTGCCAAGTCCACTCAATGGGGAAAGCATAGTCTCTTCAATAGATGGTGCTGGAAAAACTGCATCTCCATGTGCAAAAGAATGAAGGTGGGCCCTTCCCTCACACCATACACAAAATTGAACTCAAAATGGATCAAAGACCTAAACGTAAGAACAAAGACTATAAAACTCCTAAAATAAAACATAGGGAAACAACTTTGGGACCTTCTGTTAGACAATGGTTTCTTAGGCTTTACACCAAAAGCACAAGTAACAAATGAAAAAAAAAAATAGATAAACAGGAATTCATCAAAATTAAAACTTTTGTGCATCGAAGGACTTTATCACAAAAGTGAAAAAAAAAAAACCTACAAAATGGGAGAAAAGGGTTGGAAATCATATATGTGATAAGGGTTTAATGCCGAGAATATATAAAGGAATCCTACAACTCAACAACAAAAGGCAAACAATGAAATTTAAAGATGAGCAAAAGATTTGAATAGACAGTTCTCTAAAGAAGCTATACAAATAGCCAATGAAGTCATGAAAAGATGCTCAATATCATCAGCCATTAGGGAAATGCACATCAAAACCACAATGAGATACCATTTCGGACCCAATAGAATCCAGGCTGTTAAAAAGAATGGAAAATAACAAGTACTGGAAAGAAGCTGGAGGAAGACAACACTCACCCACTGTTGGTGGGAAGGTAAAATGGTGCAGCCGCTGGGAAAATAGTTTGCGGCTCCTCAGGAAGTCAAGGGTAGAACGACCACACGACCTGGCAATCCCGCTGCTTGGTATATTCCCAAATATTTGCACATCACTGTCCACAGCGGCATCATTCAGAATTGCCAAAGGATGGAAGCCGCCCAAGCATCCATCAACAGATGAGTGGACGCACAAACTGGGAGAGACACGCAACGGCCCGTTCAGTCATAGAAAGGAACGGTGTCTGATGCCGGCTGCAATGAGGACGAGCCTCGAGGACACGATGCCGAGGGAAATGAGCCAGGCACAAGAGGTCGAATACGCTAGGATAGCATTTGTATGAAATAGTTAGAACACGCTAACTCATACAGTCAGAAGCTGGAGGAGATGTTACCAGGGGCCAGAGTGTGGGTAGGGAATGGGGAGTCAGTGCTTAACTGGCAGAGTTTCTGTTTGGAGAGATGGAAAAGTTTTGGTGATGGATGGTGGCGATGGCAGCACAACGCTGTGGATGTAATTAACAGGCCTGAATTAAACATTTGAATGTGGTTAAAATGGGAAATTTTAGGTTGTATATATTTTACCGGAATAAAAACATTAAAAAATACAATCAGTGAGCCATAATGTAAACTATGGGCTACAGTTTAATAGTATAATTACGATATAATAATAGAGTTTCTTCATTTGTAGCAGAGGTACCATCCTAATGCAAACTGTTAAAAATTAGGAAGATGGTACATAGGGGCAGTATGTGGGATTTCTGCCTTCTGCATGATTTTTTTTTGTAAACCTACAATTTCTCCAATTTTTAAAAAAAGGAGGGTGAAACACTCCACAAGCAGAGGAAAGTACTGACTCCTTGCCACGGATTGTTTTCCTAATCATCACATGCGCCATTTGTGGGCATCAAGACCTAAATAGTGCGTCTGGAATATAACCAAGCCTCAGCTCTGCTCTGATGCTGCCCACACTCGGAATCTGACTCAAAGTGGGGAAAAAACCAGAGGCTGCACCTGAGCTGCCCATCTGTTCATCCTTAAGCCAAATTTGCAATCTTCTCTTCCTGGTTTCTTCTGAACTTCCCACCTGCCACTGAAACTTGGAAGCAGCTTTTCAAATAAGCAAATTCAACAAAGAGACAACAGTTTCCACCTTGACAATGAGTGTCCCATTGACTGCCTTCCAAATGGCCAAAATTGGGGCTCCTCAGGCCCAGCCAAGAGCAACCCGGATGGGAAGGGCCACGACCCCTCAAGACGATGCAATTCAGCGCCATCTCAGCGCAGGCAAGAGAGCTGGAAAGCCCTAGGTCTTATCACTGCTTGACCCCAGCAAGACCCAGGCTCTCTAAGCCTCAGCATGTTAGGAGGGTCCAATGAGGGCAGCCTGACCTTGAGCCACCCCAGTTCTAACCGCTGTGCTTCTGGAGCCTTCCAGGAGGGCTCTCCTCACCTGGAGTGCTTGCGTCTCCTTTACCAGATTCTGCCCAGACACCCCCAGCTCTCCAGATGGCTGAGGTCGTGCACCTGGAGACACCAAGGAGGCTGGGGCTGTGGCCCTCGACGTAGGCGAGGCAAGAGCCAGCCAGGCCTGTCTCAGGTTCCCCTGCACACCGGGAAGACTTCCCCAAGAGGCACCCCTTTTCCTGGCATGGGGGCGTGCACCTAAGGAAGTGTCTTCCCCATTGGATGATGCCCTAAGCAGTAGATGGCAGAGGGTTCCCAAGCAGCTGAGGTCACCTGTCCACGCTCTTTGGATGTCCTGCTGATGCCCAGCCAGCCCCATTTCTCTCACACACCTCGGCTAGACCAGCTCCCGAACCCCAATCTCTTGATACACGATTCTTCAGCAGGAGGCACACTCAGCAGTCTGCAGGCAGCGTCTCCGCATTTCCCCAAGGTGGCCAGCATTTCAAGAGCCGGGGGGGGGGTGGGGGGCAAGGGTCAGGCCCCCAGGGCACCCACAACCACTGCTGGGGCTTAAAACTGAATCTCTCAAAACCACTCCACACAGAGTAAGACGCCCATAATAAAAAAAAAACAGGAAATAATAAGTGCTGGAAAGGACGTGGAGAAAGTGGCCCCTCCTACACCGCTGGTGGGAACACAAAGGTGCCGACGCGGGCAGGCTGGCCACTGCCAGGTGTGCTGCTTTCCCTCACCTGCTGCGACAAGCACTGTGCAATGGGTTGCCCTACACAACAGGAATTTATGGGCTTATGGTTTTGAGGCTAAGAGAAGCCCAAAATCAAGGTGACAGCAGGGCTATGCTTTCTCCCCAAAGTGTGCAATTTACTGGTGCCAGCTGCTGGAGAGCTCTGGGGTTCCTTGACTTGTACGCCTTCCTCGCGTCACGAGGCAACGGCCTCTCCTTTCTCTTCTGGGTTCCCACTGACTTGAGGCTTCCAGCAGCGCCCTGTGGCTTTTTCTCTCTCTGTCTGAATTTGTTCTGCTTATAAAGGGCCCTGATAATCCAGATTCAGGCCCATCCTCATTCAGGTGGGCCACCCCTTACTTTAAAATAGCATCTCCAAGAGGGTCTATCTACATGGGCTCACGCCCACAGGAGCACAGGTGAAGGTTAAGAACGTGTCTCAACCGGGTGCATAATTCAACCTGCTGCATCGTAAGATCCAGCAATTCCACTCCCAGATACAAACCCAAAAGAAGCAAAAACGGATGTCCGTGCAAAGGCTCGCACACTCATGTTCACTGGAGCGTCATTCTCAATAGACAAAGGATGGACACAAACACAT
Source organism: Tolypeutes matacus (assembly GCA_026826555.1). NCBI lineage: Eukaryota > Metazoa > Chordata > Mammalia > Cingulata > Chlamyphoridae > Tolypeutes > Tolypeutes matacus. The sequence goes on from JAKSZT010053989.1 coordinate 1,583,786, forward strand.
GGCCGCCCACAAACGAATGGATGAACAAAAGAACGAATGGACACATGTGGCTCACCCACAGAGGAACAGCACTCAGCCACAAGATGGAACGGCCCAGCAGTCACACGGACGAAGCCTGGAAACGTGGCGCCAAGCCAAAGGGCCCTGACACAAGAGCCCACCCACTATAATTCCTTTCAAATGCAATGTCCACACCAGGGAAGCCCACAGAGACGGAAAGCAGCTTCGTGGTTGTCTGGGGCGGAGGCAGGGTGGGGTGATGTGAATGTTTTTCCCAGAGGGGGTGATGGATGGCTGCTCAGGTTGGGGAATATGCTAAAAACCACTGAGTCTAAATAGGTGAATTGTACGGTACGTACTGAGCCTGTCTCAAAGCTGTTACTGAGAACAATAAAATTAAACCTCTGGAGCACAGATGAGCTACTGCAGGGGTGGAAGCCTTTACCTGCCGCCTCCTTGCCCACCACCACCACCGACTGGCACGGGGTCCAGGGGTCCCCATCGCACAGACCTCCCAACTGATGGGAGAGAATCCTGCGACTCGCCGGGACCCCGACCAGGCTCGCGCCCAGCGCAGGTGTGGCCAGATCAGTGGGCATGACGAAAGGCGAAGCAAGCCCCAAGCCGACGCGGCTCTACAGGCACCCGCCCGAGTTATCTCACCACGAGCCTCACGCTGGCCTCATCGCTGGATGCCGTGCCCACACGCCTCTCTCCTGTGCCCCCCACTCGGGAAGGAGCCCCCAAAGGTGGCCTCCTCTGCAGGCACCCAGCGAGGACGGCATTCCAGGCAGATGACAAGAGAGAGCCACGTGACGCATCGTGCCCCTGGGATCTGCGGGGTCCAGGAGGGGCGGGCACAGCTGTAAGAATCAGCAGAGAAAAGCCGCCGGGTTCTGGGTGCAGGCAGGTGAGGGGCATTTAACCCTCTCTGGAAATTCTGAGATCGTTTAGAACAGGCCAGCAAGGACCAGACCGCGGAGATTTCAGGCTCTGAGGGCCACGCGGTTTCTGTCACAACTACTCAACTCTGTCACTATAGCGCAAAAGCAGCCCTGGCCAGATGGGTGTGGCTGTGTGACAATAAAACTTTATTGGCAAAAACAGGCCATGGGCAGGTTTGGCCAAACTCATATTTAGAACTTCTGATGGTGGCCTGGAATAAACTAGAATAAAGTAGCTGCTTGAAGGCCATCATGAAGACAGAGGTTTCACCTAAGCCTTCCAAATTCCATCTGGCATTCCATTCACCACCCAGGAGTAGCAACCTGGACCTTCACACCTCGCACCCACTGACTCGATCACAAGGGTTGTCTGTCTGCAGCCACAAGTGGATCATAACAAAGAGCACTGCAGGAAGTCTAGCTCCTGGATTCACGCCATCAGATGTCTGGGACCGTCAATGAGAATTTGCAACATTTTAAATTAATTTTATTACTCCAAAGTGGACTCCTTCTGCCACTAATCAGCATCACTCTGGCTACTAAGTAAATTACTACTCAAGAGCGTTTCTCATTTTTTTCTTAGTGGCAGCAGGAGGTGATTGCTATGAAAAGGTTTAAGGCCCAGACATTTCTGAAGTAAATGACGCTGCAGCCAGGCCACAGGGGACGTGGGGGTGCCACGGGGCAGGCTCCCATTTGGGCTCCCACTGGGAAGACTGGCACACCAACGACGCAGGGAGCCGCTGGGAGGAAGGTGAGAGTCCCAGGTGAACCCCGGCCTGGGCAATCATCTGGCCATAGCTCTCGCTCTATCCCAAGACCCAGCGTTGCCTTCGGGTCACGGAGGGCCAACGCCCAGGAGATGGAGACCCCACCCCAGCCCCACCTCCCTTCCTCCAGCTGAAGGCCTCAGAAGCTCTCCTGGAGTCTAAGCTTCCCAATAAGCAGCCCCTCGCCCCTTCCTGGAAAGTCTGCGGCTTATCAGGGCTGAAAGAGCCCCATGCAGTTAACCAAAACTAAAATAAACTCACTGCTAGCTCTGAGGGGCTGCCAAGAACCCAGCTCCCCTCCTCTTCTCTTCCCCTACAATTTCACCATCAATGTTCCAGGGACTGTGGCTCTGAAATCCCATGCGCCCTCCTCGTGTGTGCCAACAGCCCGCGGAGGGATACGGGCATGGGAGAGCAGTGCTCGGAAGGGTTTGAACAGGGGGCAGGATGGCTCTGAACCGGATCTCAGGTAGGACCGGAGGAGGTGGGGGTAGGAGACACAGGCGGTGCTCCCAGGGCTGAGGCTGGCCGGCCGGGGTGGGGCAGGGGCTGGACCTTCTGCTCCTCCCTGCTGTGCCTACGCCCCCAAGGTTCTCGGAGGGTGAAACACATCCCACTCTTTTCACGTAAAAGCACAGATACACATCCAGGTATTATAATATAGTACCTCTGGGCCATTAACATTTGGGGGGGGGAAACGTCTGAAAATGCTCCTTAGGTGGACGACCATGAAACGAAGGTTGGAAGCCCTGCGTGCCGGGGGTTCTGGAATGCACATGGAGCGTTTTAGGATCCTCAGTGTTCCAGCCCCGCCAGGAGGCTAGGGGTGGCACTGGAAAGAGCCCACGTGGGTCAGCCGGGACGTCCACGGACCTCGAGCTACGTAAGAGCTGGGAGCCCACCCCCACCTGGAAATGGCGATAATCTCCCTCTCTTCGTGGAATCGGTGGTGGCAAGAATCAGCATCAACGCATCCAGCAGCAAATGCGGATTTTAAGCGCATGCTGCGTGTGAAGCACCAGGGGGCACAGGTGCTCAGTTGAAAGGGTGCTGGACGCAGGTGGGGAGCTCAGGACGTGCCTTGATTCTGGGGCACAGGCAGGCCATGGCGTTGCTACATCCTCCTCCGTACACGGCACAGACAGGTGAGTGCCGGTCCAAGGAAAGATGGCAGAGGAGTCCTTGAGGGCCCTCCACCCGCAGCTGCCCTGGTGAGCTGGACGTGGGCAGAGGGGACAGAGCCAGGGCCTTGAGCCATGCTCCTGCCCTTCAGATCCCCTCAAGGTCACAGGTGCTGAGGCAGCTTGGTTTCTCCAGCACCAAGGACAATCCCACTGTCCTCTCCCCTCACTCAGGCTAGCACACAGGGCCTGGCCTCTAGGACGTGGCTGTCCTTTGGCCATAGCACAAGGGAAGGAAGGACAATCAAACCACAGCAATGACAAGTGGCTTGCAGGAGACACAACAAGGAGAAAGTGTAGCCACTCACCAGAGGGGTTGGCAGACCGCGCCCCGCAGAACTTCTTAGGGCAGGAGCCGCGTGCACTTTGGCTGGCCGAGGCAGGGAGACGGCGGAGGTTTCCAGAACTGCAAAGAGACGATGAGAACAAGGCACAGTCAGACACAGGCTGCTGAGAGGCTAAAGCTTCCGGCGGATCCTAAGAACCTGTGGCTGGACTTCTGCCCCCATGAAGATGGCGGAGGCATCCCTCTCATTCCTCCCTCCAGGTACTGTGAAAAGCCCTGGACAGGGCGCGTGAAACACACAGAAGGAGACTCTGAACGGGGAACGCAGAAGGCGGAGAGCACAGGGCCTCGGGGTGGAGGACCGACACAGCGCTGAGTTCTCTGGGCTTTCTTCTGGCCTCAGCTCCCCGTCCTTAGAGACGAAGAAGCTGCCAACCCAGAAACGCCACCGGGAGCAGACAAGAGGAGGCAAAATCTGCTCCCTCTAGTCAAAGGAGCAGGGAAGGGCAGCCTAGCAAAACAAAACTTTCAGGGTACAGCCCACCCTACTCCGGCCAAACACAACAGAAAGACTGCGGTCCCACCCCCACCCACAGCCGCAAAGGCCAGTAGAGAGCCTCGGCTTCACAGTTCTAGGACCTCAGCAAGGCACCCCCAACCTCCACCAGGGCGGGGTCAAACGACAAGTGGGACGGTCATACTCCCGAGCCCTGGGTGCCCAGCAAGCAGAAACGAGGTACCTTCGGGGTGGGGTGGGTGAGGGCGTTCACCAACGGCCAACGGCGACGAGGCCACCCCGCAGCGGCGTTCGTGGGGATGACGTGGGAAGCTGGCACTCCCATCTCTGCCCAGAAGGACCGAGGGAGCCCCCTACTTGGGTGGTATCAATGGAGACTGGGTGGAAAATGTGGATTTACCTGCACCTGGCAGTAACGGTGGTGAATTATAGGAGGTCGACCAGAAAGTCGCTTCAGTATAATGACATAGGCATGTTGAAGGCAAAAGGATGGAAAAAGGTACCTTATAAAAACATTAATCAAAGGACCATATCAGATACAGTGATAACACCAGATAAAGGAGACTTCAGAGCAAAGAAAATTACCAGAGACAGAGAGGGACATACTATAATGCATAAAGGAGCAGCCCACCAAGACCCAGCGATCCTAAGTGAGTCTGCATCAGAGAACAATGTGCAAAACATGTGAAGCAAAAACTGATAGGACTGAGAAGAGAACTAGACAAATCCACGATTGTGATGGAGCCTTCAACACCCACCTCTCAACCACTGAGAAACAAAACATCAGTAAGGACACGGAAGAACTCCACCATCAACCAACAGGCTCTAGGTGACATATTCAGAGCATTCCACCCGGCCACAGAGAATGCACGGTCTTCTCAAGGGGCCATGAAAAATATTCCAAGATCGATCACATCCAGGGCCATGAATAAACCTCAACAAATTTAAAGAGGTGAAAGCATACAGAGTGTGTTCTCTGATCATAATGGAATCAAATTAGAAATCAGTAACAGGAAGGTAACAGGAAAGTGTTCAAACACTTAGAAAATAAGTGACATACTTCTAAATAATTTAGAGCTCAAAGAAGAAGTTTCAAGAGAAATTTTTTTTAAAATACATGGAATTGAATGAAAATTTAAAAATCAAAATGTGTGGGATACAGCTAAAGCGTGGAATGAGGGAAATGTATAGCATTAAAGGCATATAGATTAGAAGAGTCTCAAAATAAATTCCAAGCTCCCACCTCAAGAAACCAGGAAAAGAAGAGCAAAATAAACTCAAAGCAAGCAAAAAGAAGGTGAAGGGCATGTGGATCTCTCTGTCATTACTTCTTATCACTTCAGTGTGAATCTACAACTAACAATAATAAGATTATTTCCTAAGTACTTTGTGGAAAACAAACAAAAAACTGAAACAGAATTACCATATGGTCCAGCAATTTCACTCCTACGTATCAACCAAAAGAAATGAAGCCACACTCCACACAAAAACCTGTAGTCAAATGCCCAAAGCGGCACTACTGGTGATAGCCACGGAAATGTCTACCAACGAACGAATGGATACGCAAAATCGGGTCTAGCCACATGATGGAATATGACTCAGCCATAAAAAGAATGGAGCACAAATACATGTGACAACATGGGTAAAGAGTACGGTCAGTGAAAGAAGACGGTCACAAAAGAACCCAGCGTATGGGTTCTCCCTTATGTGAGAAAAGCAAATCCAGAGACGCAAGGGAGAACGGCGGTTGCCAGGGGCTGGGGAGGGGGAACGGGAGCTATCAAGTAGTGGGTACAGGGCTTGTTTTAGGGGGACAACACACCCTTTTCTATACACCTGTTCTAAAATCAGACTGTGGTAACGGTTGCACAAACCCTGTGAATGCAGTAAAAAAAAAAAAAAAGTAATCGCACAACTTTGGTAAATTGTATGATATGTGACTTATAGCTCAAAGAACTGTTTTAAGAAGTGACTAGGCCCTCTCTCGGCCGGGCTGCCCAGCGGCGTGACCTCACAGGGCAGTGACGAGCCAGTGACGAGCCTGCCCCCTGCCACCCGTGGCCCCAGGGGCCAGCGGCAGGAGTGAGCCAGGGCCAGAGGGCGAGGAGTTGCTGCCCAGCTCACTTTGTCACCATTACTCAGCTGGGAAGCCAAGCTGCTGAGATACCAGCTCCATTAGACAGGCGGAAGAGGAGCCGAGAGGAGCGCCATGCCAGTGTGGGCTCAACGACACGTTCGCCAAGAAGTTCTCGGTGCTCTTTTGTGGCCGAGTGACAGCAGCCCACGAGAAGGTCCCGCCTGCACTGACAGACGAACGCATCACAAAGTTCAACCACATCAGGGGCAGCAGGAAAGCAGAATTTGACTTGCTCCCCCAGAATTCTGAAACCAGAAGATGTGCGGGAGGATTCTCCTTAACGGATAAATTCTGATCTGTGAACCAGGCAGTGGGCACACGGAGCAGGGCCAGAGGCCTACGCGAGAATCCCTCTCCCAGCCTGGACGTCGGACGTTGGCCATTAAGAAGGAATTATCATGACAGGGGCCTTAGAAGGAGTAGCTTATTCAGCTCTTTTGAGGAAAATGACACGGAGAACCATCTCATTAGTGGACACAATACTGTGCAGCTGACAGATATTGAGGAAAATCAAACTGTGCTTCACGATTGACCAGTCTAAACTTTATTAAACTCCCCAATCAAAAGACACAGAATGGCGGAATGGATAAGAAAATATAAGCCATCTATATGCTGTCTACAAGATACTCACCTTTAATCCAAGGATACAAATAGATTGAAAGTGAAAGGCTGGAGAAAGATAATCCAAAAAAAGCTGGAGTAGCTACACTTACATCCAATGAAATAGACTTTAAAAGCAAAGCTGTTATTAGAGACAAGGAAGGTCATCATGTACTCATAAAAGAGGCAATTCACCAGGAGGAAATAACAATCATAAATGTATATGCATCTGACCAGGATGCCCCAAATTACATGAGGCAAACACTAGAAAAACTGAAGGTAGGAATAGATGTCTCTCTAAAAATAGGTGGAGACTTCAATACACCACTCTCATCATTGGATAGATTTTCTGGGCAGAGGATCGATAAAGAAATGGAGAACTTGAATAATATGATAAATGAACTAAATCTAACAGACATATACAGACATTGCACCCTAAAACAGCAGGATATACATTATTCTCAAGTGCTCATGGATCTTTCTCCAGGATAGACCACATGTTGGGTCATAAAGCAGATCTCAATAAATTTAAAAAGATCAAAATTTTACAAAGCACTTTCTCTGATCATAATGCAATAAAGCTGGAAATTAACAACAGGCAGAAAGAGGGAACATTTACAGATATATGGAGATTAAACAACACACTATTAATCAGTGGTTCAAAGAAGAAATTGCAAGAGAAAATCAATAAATATCTCGAGACAAATAAAAACAAGAACACAACATATCAGAACCTATGGGATGCAGCAAAAGCAGTGCCAAGAGGGAAATTTACAGCCCTCAATGCTTAAGTTAAAAAAGAAGAAAGAGCTAAAATCAATGACCTAATTACACAGCTTTAGGAACTAGAAAAAGAACAGCAAACTATGTGTAAAGCAAGCAGAGGGAATGAAATAACAAAGAGCAGACAGAAATAAATGAAATTGAGAACAAAAAACAATACAAAGAATCAAGAAAACCAAAAGTTAGTTCTTCAAGGAGATCAACAATATTGACAAACCCTTAGCTAGACTGACAAAGAAACAAAGAAGATGCAAATAAATAAAATCAGAAATGAAAATGGGGACATTACTACTGACCCCGCAGAAACAAAAAAGATACAAGAGGATACTATGAACAACTGTACATCAACAAGCTAGACAAGGTAGATGAAATGGAAAAATTCCTAGGAACATATGGACAACCTATATTGACCCGAGATAAAATAGAAGACCTCAACAAATGAATCACAAACAAAGAGATTGAAACAGTCATCAAACAACTCCCCAAAATGTAAAGCCCAGGATGCAATGGCTTCACAGGTGAATTCTACCAAGCATTCAATGAAGATTTAATACCAATCTTACTCACACTCTTCCAAAATTGAACAGGAAGGAACACTACCAAACCAGTATCACCCTAATACCAAAGCCAAATAAAGTTATTACAAAAAAAAAAAGAGAAAATTACAGACCCATTTCCCTAATGATATGGATGCAAAAATCCTCAACAAAATACTTGCTAATTGAATCCAACAACACATTAAAATAATTATTCATCATGATCAAGTGGGTTTTATCATAGGCATGCAACGGTCGTTCAACACAAGAAAATCAATCAGCAAAATACACCACATTAAAAGAAGAAAAATCACATGATCTTCTCAATTGACGCAGAAAAGGCATTTAACGAAATCCAGCATCCTTTCTTGATAAAAATACTCCAAAAAGATAGGAATCGAAGGAAACTTTCTCAACATGATAAAAGGCATATATGAAAAACCCACAGCTAACATTGTACTCAATGGTGAAACTGAAAGCTTTCCCATTGAGATTAGGAACAAGACAAGGATGCCCACTGTCACCACTCTTATTCAATACAGTGCTAGAAGTTCTAACTAGAGCAATCAGGAAGGAAAAGGAAATAAAAGGCATCCAAATTGGAAAGGAAGAAGTAAAACTTACACTATTTGCACATCATATGATCCTATAGCTAGAAAATCCCAAACAATCTACAACAAAGCTAGAAGAGCTAATAAACTAATTCAGCAGAGTGGTAGGATACAAGATTAATACACAAAAATCAGTAGTGTTCCTATACACTAGTAAAGAGCAATCAAAGGAGGAAGTCGAGAAAAAAATTCCATTTACAATAGCGACAAAAAGAATCAAATTCTTAGGAATAAACCTAACCAAGGATGTAAAGCACTTGTATTCATAAAGCTACAACGCATTGCTAAAAGAAATCAAAGATCTAAATAAATGTAAAAACATCTGGTGTTCACAGATGGGAAGACTAGACATTATTAAGATGTCAATTCTACCCAAAGTGATATACAAATTCAATACAACCCTGATAAAAATTCCAACAGCCTTTTTTAAAGAAATTGAAAACCCAATTATCAAATTTATTTGGAATAAATAAATTTATTTTATTTAGGATAAGCCAGAAACATCTTAAAAAGGAAGAACAAAGTTGGACGACTCTCACTTCCAGACTTGAAATCATATCACCTAGCTACGGTGCTAAAAACAGCATGGCACCGGCATAAAGACAGACACATAGACCAATGGAACCAAACTGATGGTTCAGAAACAGACCCTCACATCCAGGGCCAAGTGATTTCTGACAAACCTGTGAAACCTACCCAGCAGCGGAAGAACAGTCTATCCAACAAATGGTGCTGGAGAACTGGATAGCCATAACCAAAAATAAGAAAGAGGACCCGTGCCTCATACCTTACACAAAAATTAACTCAAAATGGATCAAAGTCCTAAATACAGAAGCAAGCACCGTAAGACTCTTAAAAGAAAATGTAGGAAAATATCTTCAAGACCTGTGATAGGTCTTGAGCAATGAAAGAACAAATGGATAAATGGAACCTCCTCACACAGAATAACTAAATAATTGTACTATTTGAAACTATTAGCCTTTGGGTGACGAAGGTCTCTAATATTTGGAAAAGCTCATCATTTTTATGGAAATTGAAATCATCATTGGAAGGGGTACTGAAATGGCTCAGTAACACGAAGAAACGTCCTGGGCTCAGGCAGTCCCCAGCGGAGGGAGGACAGGTCCTGGGCAGCTGGCCCTTGGCTGTGAACCCCAACAGTCCCCCCAGCTCTGCCTCAGGGCTCTTTTCTGGAAGGTGCAATAAATGGAGCGTATTTCAAATCCTGCTCTGCCACTCACCTGCCGTCCGAGTTCCGGCTAATGCCATACCCTTCTTTGTAAAATGGGACTGCAGGATGATGCCCACCCCTAGAGTCCTGGGAGGTTAACTGAGCAGGCAGGTGGGCTCTGTGGCCCCCCACAAGCACCGCACAAACAGCAGAGCTGTCAGCACAGTCTCCTCATCCAGAATAGCAGGAGGAGTCCCACGCTGCAGGGGCCTCCAGGGCTAAGAACTTCCAATGCTAAACAGCTCAGGAAGGTGCCGGAGCCGCTCAAGGAGTGAGAGGGAGAAGGAAAGCAGGGCAGGAGTGAGGGAGAGGGAAAACAATCTTTGCTCTTGGGTGTTTGCCAAAAGCAACCTCCTGGGGGTCCCCTGACACTGCCTGCTGGGGCCTGGCCAGAGTGTGGCCAGGAAAACGTTTTGCACACGCGTGTGTGCACACACCATCTCTCCACCATGCTCTCTGCACCATTACTCATCAGTGCTACCAGAAATGGAGCTTTATCTGACTCGCCTGTTCTGCCGACGAAGAAACTGGGGCCCAGGCGCCCACTAGTGAGGCTCCCATTTCAACCCCCTCTGCTTCCTCCACCAGAAATCGATGGTCGGAAAATCAGGAAAGTGCCAGAAGGTCACCATAGGAAGAGGGGGAGCCAGGTCTGACTCCGGCTGGGTTCCTCTAAGCGCCATAAACACATGGAATTCTCCTCGACGCCCCGATCAGTTACCAGTGCACTTTAAAAAGACTTGGGAACAGTTACCCTCTGTAGCAGTTTGGCACTATTTATGAATTCCAAAAATAGATGTTGGATTCTGTTTGTAAATTGGCCTGCTCCTCTGGGTATATTAGATTGGATTGGATTCAGAGGTTTCACTCTTACTTGATTAAATTATGATTAAGGCTTTGACTGGGCCACGTCCTTGGTGGGTGGGGATTCACAGAATGAACAACAAGGTATATGAGTTAGTTCGAGTTTTGAGCTGGAGCCTGGGAAGTAAACACACAGGAGGGAACAGAGCAGCTGAGCCTGGAGAAAACTGAGCCGCGGGAGAGAAAGGAGACTTACTCCAGCCTGCAGCTGATACTAGAAGCAGCTTTAAGAGGAAGAGGAAGAGGAAGGCTGAACGTCGGCAGCCATCTTGATCCAACACACGGCAACAGACTTTGGTGAGGAAAGTAACGTATGCTTTATGGCCTGGTAACCATAAGCTTCCACCCCAAACAAATACCCTTTCTAAAAGCCAACAGATTTCTGGTATTTTGCACCAGCACCCCTTTGGCTGAGTAATACACCCTGTAAAATTATTCAGATTAAAATTATTAATTATGCCTGCAGGCCTAACCAGGAAACACGGAACGTAGCCGTGAGCCGAAGCACTGAAACCCAAACCGGCGTCTGCACTGTCGCGTGTGCAGGAGCCATTCCGTGCTCGAAGGTAATAAGCACAGCAGCTGCCGAGAGGGGCTTCGCCAGGAGGAGGTCCTGCTGTGAGCTGTCGATGCTCCTGGGAGATTGATGGAGCAAAGGCCCCGCTCTCCATTGCTGCCTCCCGCATCTCCCAGGCCAGCCCTGGACTTGGTCATTCACGTGCTTTGGCCACACTGACAACAGCAGAGGGACTGGCAAGCCTGAGGCCAGCACCCTGGAGCTCACCCTCTCTCGCTGTCCATGGGAACCCTGCGACCTCCGGGTGAACAAGCCGGGGCTGGCCTGCCAGGCGATGACGGACGGATGCCCCAGTTACCCCATCACCACGGCCAACACGCAGCCACCAGACACCCCACCAACTGGCCCAGGCGAGCCCGGCTGAGAGCAGAAATGTCCGGCCGAGCCCACCTCAAATGGCCAACTTGTGGAACTGTAAGCCCAAGAAATCGGGGATCCGGCAACCTACCGCTCATGAGCCAAATCCAGCCCGCTGCCTGTTTTTGTAAATAAAGTTTTATTGGATGACGGCCATGTACATCCACTTATGTACTGTCTCTGTTTCCATGCCGCAATGGCAGAGTTGGACAGAGGCTGTGTGGCCTGCAAGCCTTGAAATAAAAAGGTGCTGTTTGACCCTAAGGTTTGGTATATTTGTCAGGCAGCAAAGTTCGCTGCTACCATCCTCAATTTAACACCTACTTATTAAGTGAGTAGCACGCTCTCCATTTTACAGGATGGGAAATTGAGGGTCACAGCCGAGGGCCATACAGGTGGTACGGAGGTAGCATATGGCAACCAAGATTTAACCTGGCTGGTCTACCCCCACCCTCCCACTGTGCAGGCTTTATACAAAGGAATCCTTATTGAATTACTAACGTCAATGAATATGCCGTCCCCACTTCCCAGCCACCCCTTCTCCCCTGTTCAATAAGAGATGGCAGGATAAAATTTCAAGTGAACAAAACCTCACCCATGTCAGGAAAATCCACCTGGCAGCCAAGAAGGACCACATGGAATAACACACCCCACTCCCCAACCCCCCCAACCCCCACCCCTGCCCAGAGAGCATCCCAGTCACCTGGGGCTCCCAGGGGGGCCATCCCTGCCCCCTGCCCTGGTCCGCCCCTGACGCCTCTAATGCCATCTGCAAGGAGGTTCTGCAGAAAACAGGTGGAGGCCCAAAGTCACACCCCGCCCCAGCCCCCCTGCACTGTCAACAGGATCTGCAAGAGAATCTGAGATCCCAGACAGACAGCGGAAGGCAGCAGGACAGGACTTTGCATGTCTGTGACCTGAGTCTCGCCTAAACCGATTAAGTCGCTAATGATCAGAGTAGCAGTTAATGGTACTCGAATGTCTGCCAGAGGCTTGACTTGACATAAGTTCTCTTATTTGATTTCCACAGCCACCTGTGAGGCTGTTGTAACCCCATTTCAAAGATGAAGATGCTAAAGCCCAAAGAGGTCAACCTTGCTCAAGGTCACACAGCTGACCAAGTGCCGTGCTTCCGACCACGCACTGCACCACTGACTTAGAGGCCCTGCCAGCACCCAGGGAGGGCCCAGACACCCCCAAAGCCCCATCCTGGCCTGTACCGCCCGCTCCACGTGGCCAGTCACCAGGGCCTGGAGACAAGGCCCCGAAAGTACACGCGTCACCTGCGCCAGGACGAATGCGCCTCTCGGCTTCGGGTTTATTGGAGCCAGTCGGAAGCAAATGCGGAAAGCCCAACCCACCTGTGCCCTCCCCAGGGACCCCTTCGCCGCCTCAACTTACCCCAGAGTCTGGGAGAGTGACTCTCCAAAGCTATAGGGGACAGATCTCGCTAATAAGGGAAGATCAAACTACACGTTACAGACTTCTTGTTCGCAAAGGCTGGTGTCTCCAGAAGGCCTGGTATCAGCAGGTTGCACTGCAACTTCCTCACGAGCGTCCACAGTTCAACGAGTTAAAACATTTTTCTCCACTTACATACAGTGAAATTCCCTCTTTTTGGTGTACAGGTCTGCACTGGGCGGGTTACGGGTTACAAAACGGACCCCACCAGCGGGCTTAGAGCCGCGGGCAGTGGGCGCTCTGGGCCACTTCCATAAAATGGCAGAAAAACACCTCTTCCCCGGGATGGGTCTGCAGGTGCCGGGAGATCACTGCGTGGATGTGGCCGGCACATAGGAGGGCCTGAAAGGGATTCCCACAGTCTGCAGACAGTATGCAAGATAAAGTAAAATAATGGAGCCACCTATAAGAAAATGTGGAGTTATATTCTATGAAATTGTGTTTGATGTGACAGCATTAATTAGAAAGTTTCTTTACCATGGGCTTGTTTATTATGCAGCAATTGAGTAAGTAGGCCTGGAAGAGAAACCATTTTGCCTCAAAATGGGTAGCAGCGGATGGCAGCTGCCGCGATGTTACCTTTCAGGTATTTCCTTTCTTTGGGGAAAGCATTAGTCCCACCACAGACCAAGGACTCTGAAATTAAGCCCTGGTTACATCTGACCAGAGAACAGGTGGCTCCGAACAGCTGTCTGTCTGTCTGTCTAGGGGCAGCAGTGAATGTTCTCACCACTGGGAATAGTACAATTTCCAGGCCCTCCAGGTAAAACCTTATCCCTCAGGAGGGTAAGCCCTGAAGCTATTTTCACCCAGGGGTACTGGGGAAGTCCCTCAGCACCGGGGGTCGAGGCTCGAGTCCAGCATGAAACCCGCACAAGCCCACCATGGGATCTGGATGCACACCTGCCTTCCAGCTCCAGTGCTCTCTGACACAGCCGCAGCCAGAACTTCCAGTGTAGACATTCCAGAACGCTGAGCCATCCCAAATGAGCTCTGAAGCCCCTTCCCATGGCAGCTCTGAGGCAGGGACCTGAGCCCGACCTTGAGTAGAGAGCTGGGTGATACCGCTCACCTGCTCCTCCCACTAAGAGTCTTTGCCACCTACAACTTGACAACAAAAAGACAAAGAAGCAATTTTTAAAAATGGGCAAAGGACTTGAATAGTAATTTCTCCAAAGAAGATACACAACCAATAAGCACGTGAAAAGATGTGCAACATCACTAGTGCTCAGGGAAACGCAGGTCAAAACCACAAGGAGAGACCACTTCTCGTCCACTAGAATGGCCATGATGTAAAACAACAGAAAGTGTCAGATGTTGATGAGGCTGTGGAGAAACTGGAACCCTCATGGACTGCTGGTGGGTATGTGCAATGGGGTACAACAGTCTGATGGCTCCTGAGAAAGGCATACACAGAATTACCACACGACCCAGCAATTCCACTCCCCAAAAGAACTGAAAGCAAAGTCTGGCACAGATACGTGTCCACTGATGTCTGCAGCAACATCAGTCACAACAGCCAAAAGTAAATACAACCCGAGAGTCCAGCAGCAGATGAACGGATAAACAAAATGCGGTCTATGCACGCAATGGAGAAGACTGTTCAGCTGTAAAGAGGACTGAAGGTCTGATACATACGACAACATGGATGAACCTTGAAGACATCATGTCAAGCAAGCCAGACCCCAACGGGCAAATATTGTACGGTTTCACTTACATGAAACACCTAGAGATAGATTAGAAATCACCAGGCACAGGGAAAGAAGGGAATGGGAACTTAGATGTAATGGGTACGGAGTTTCCGTTTGGGGTGATGAAAAAGTTTTAGTAACAGACGGTGGTTGTATGATATTGGGAATGTAATCAACATCATCAAACTGTACACTTAAAAAGGGTTAAAATGGCAAAATTTATGTTACATATATAACAATTTGTAAAATAGAAATTTAAAAGAAAACAAAACAAACAGTTGAAATTAATCTTCATACTATCTTGTATTTCAGCAAACATGCAAAATAGGAGAGCCTCAGCACGTGGCAGGAGCCTTGCTGCCAGGCTTGACAGCCACCTGTAGCTGGTGGTGCCATATTGACTGAGTGACAGACAGAATTGTGCGGCATTGGCTTGGGCGCCCTTGCCAGGGGACGTGTCAGTCCCACAGGCGGAAAAAGACCCGCCCCTCTCAACACCCTGGACTGGGCTGGGTCCTTGCAGCTGAAGACATGACAGAGCACCGGGGTCCACCACGCCGGAGGCAAATCCCCAGTCCACCATGTCCCACTGGGAAACCCTGGGCTAACCGACCTCCCTAGCTGGGTCCTTTACTCACCATAAAGTGGAGCAACTGGCTTTGTAGTTATTTGGGGTTTAAGGGCCATAATACTTCCAGATAGCAAAGCTTATTTTAAAGCTACTATAAAAGAAACTATGTGGATTTAGAGCTGGGATCAACAGACCAATGGAAGAGAAGAGAGAACTCAAAAACCAATCCCAAATGAGCGTGGGAGCTGGGCCCACGATGGAGGTGGCTGGACAATGCAGTTGAAGACTATGGCAAGTCACACTGTGCAGAGAAAGATCAGTTAGGTCCCTGCCTTATACCAGACACAAATACTAACTCCACACGGATTAAAAAAATGAAGAGTAAAACATTAAAATTATTGGGATAGAATAAAGGAAAGTATCAGGACAATGGGGTAGGGATGATTTGGGAAAAGAAAGATTAATTTAACCAAATGAAAACAAACTTCTGCAGGAAGGTTGCTTGTGTAAAATAAAAAGATAAACCAGACCACGTCAAGGTTGTATCCAGAATATATAAAGAGCTTGTACAAGTCAATAAGAAGCAGACAAATGATTCAACATAAAGATGGGCAAATTCAAAAAAGGGAAACACAAGTGGCCAACAAACTTGAAGATGCAAGCTGTGAATCAGAGAAAATGCAAGTTAAAATGAGGTATGCGTGCACAACACATCAAATCGGCAAAAACCACAAGTCCAGCAACACCAAATGTTGACACAGGGGACACAGGGAGTTCTCACTCCGGGTGGGTGGGATTATAACTTGGTACCAGCCCTTGGAGAGCAGTTTGGGAATATCTGTGAAAGCCTGTGCAGTCACGCCACAGACTCAGGCAACTCGTGTATCATGAGTATCCAAGGAAGTTCTAGCACTGGACAAACATGCTCACTATGACATAGTCTCAAAGCGCAAAACTCTGCAAAAAGGCTAAATATCATCAGTAGAGAAATGGAGGCCCTGGGGTTAACCATCCCATAACACACTACTCAGAGGTTAAAAAATATATCAACCAGGGCTACTATGTCAAGTGGATTTTTTTAGTAGTTATAATCGAGGTGCCTCAGGACAAACCTTCAGGGTTCAGGAAGCATCGTAGCTCTGCCCACCCCACACGGGCCACCCAGGATCCCACTGGGCCAGTAAACAAATTCCAACAAAGTAGGGAAACAACCAAGTGCACAGCCACCCATGCTGAAGTTCATGAGACAAGCAGGAAACACCCAGCTCGTCAACAAGCCTCATTTTGCAGGACACTCTCTCTCTCCAGCTTCTCTCCCTGGCCAGTCACCCTCCTCGGTCCAGCGCCAGGCCTGGCCTGAGCCCACAGAGGTGGGACACCCATCAGGTCCGAGGACACAAGGAGCACAGGGGGAGCCATGCCCCACAATTTCTCCAACACACAGGGTTACCCTTGGTTTATCCCGAGACCCAGGAAGAAAGGTGGGGTGTCTCTCCAGGGAAAGCAGCCGAGGGTGAGCAGGTGGGAAGAATCTCGGTCTTGGAGGGACCCTTGGAGAGTTTTGAAAGTGCCTTCCCGTCATGTCCTCGCCCGTCATCTCCTTCACAGGCTTCGAGCCCTGCTCAAGTGCCGCCTGCTCCCTGGCAGCCACCTCGACCACCCTGTCTAAAACTGCAAACATGCCCGTACCCCCAGTCTTCCTTGCCAGGCTCTCCTTCTCCCCGGTACTGCACAAACACTTGTTCGTTAGCTCCTCACTCTACCTTCCGGGTGGTCTCCCCTGGCCGGAATGTCAGCACAGCCCACCCGGCTCACCGCTGTATTCCCAGAGGCTAGACGTCTGGCACGCGCCACCCAAAGCCAACACAATGCACGTCCTTCTCGAGTGCCCATGGATCATTCTCCAGGATGGAGCGTCTGTGCTTCAGCTTCCTGGCTGCCTAAAGCAAATATCATGAAATGGATCGGCTTAAACAAAGGGAATTTATTAGCTTACGGTTTTGAAGCAGAGAAAATGTCCAAATCAAGGAATCATCAAGGCAATGCTTTCTTCCTGAAGACTGGCTGCCAGCGATCCTGGGCTCCTCTGTCACACGGCAAGGCACATGGCGGCGTCTGCTGGTCTCCCCCTTCTCTCCCGGGCTTTGCTGATGTCCGCTTTTGCTTCTGTGGCAGGTGTGTTCTCTCTCTCTGAATTTCGTTCTCTTACAAAGGACTCCCGGAGCAGGATTGAGGCCCATCCTGAGTGAGCTGGGTCACACCTTACCTGAAGCAGCCTCATCAGAAGCCCCACTCACAATGGGCTCATGTTCACAGGCGTGGATTAGGTTTAAGTACATGTTTTTCTGGTACATACCGATTCAAACCACCACCTTTCACGCTCTGGACCCCCAAAAGACATGTTCTTTCTATGTGCAAAATACATTCATTCTATCACAATAGCCCCAAAGCCTCAAATCATTTCAGAAACAATGCTAAGTGCAAAGTCTCATCAAAGTAGGCTACAGGTGTGGTCTGTCCTGGGACACATTCCCCTGTCTGTAGGCCTATGAAACCTAAAGGACAAGTTATCTGCTTCCAATGTACAACGGAGGGATGGGCACAGGATAAGCATCCTCATTCCCACTGGGAGAAATTAGAAGGAATACAGGGGTCACAGGTCCTAAACGACTCCAAAATCCTGCTCCATTAGATTTCAAGGTCTGAGTGTGATCTACGGAACCATGGTCTGTCCTCAGGGCCTGAGGAAGCGGCAGCCCCACCCTTCCCCATGCTCTCACCAAACACTGGGGCGAAGGCTTCACACTCTTCAAGAGTCTGGTGATACCCAGACTCTCCCCAATCCCTGAGGAGTATGCTACAGCCTCTCTGAAGCCTGCAGCGGCCGCACTCCTCCTGAACAACCAGGTGGAAGAGCCGCCCTCTCCAAGCACCAGGACAGATTCACCCTTTCCACACACATGGGTAGGCCCGCTCTCTTGGCCGGAGAAGATGTCTTCAGTCCAGACCTCAGCTTCCATGGTCCTGCCTTTTTCCTTCAATATGTCCCTCTTTGTCCCTTTGAGTCCAGGCTGGCAGTGGCTCTGTTATACAGATCTCACAAAAACTTGTCGGTTTCATACGTAGCATACATGGGTCCAAACCACCAGACAAAAGAATTTTCCTCAGATCCTTCCTCAATGACTGCCTTTCCAATCCTGACTTGCACTGAAATGGCTGACTGGTTCCACATTCACTTAAACCCTCACATGGAGCACTATTATCTGGCGGCTCATTTTCCAGAAGCCCAGGAACTCAGCTTCTCAGGTTATCCCTTTCCTCTCACATTTTACTAAGAGATGCACAGAGAAATCTGGCTTCACTCTCCATCTTTAGCTTAGAAATCTCCTCAGCTAAATATCCAAGTTCATCACTCTCAAATTCCACCTTCCATTCAACATCAGAACTCAATTTTGCCAAGTTCTCTGCCACTTTAAAACAAGGGTCGCCTTTCCTCCAGTACCAGTAACACACTCTCCACTGTCATCTAAGCCCTCATCAGAAGTACCTTTGCGTGTGTATTTCCAAGAACACTGTCCTCGAGACAGTCGAGGCCTTTTCTATCAGGCACCTCACAATTCCTCCAGCCTCCTCCCTTTGGAATTGCCCAATGCTGAGGCCATCTCTACACTTTTGGTATTTACAATAGCAGCACCCCATTCACCTGATATCAAAATCTGTTTCAGTTTCCTGGCTACTTAAAGCAGACATCGTGAAATGGTCGGCTTAAACAATGGGAATTTATTAGCTTACGGTTTTGAAACCAAGGCATTATTAAGGTGATGTTTTCTTCTCAAACCGCCAACGATCAATAACCTAACCTTCCAACTTAAGGCACTGGAAAAAGACCAAAGTAGATATAAAACAACAGAAGACATAACACAAGCAGAAGATGGGAAATAATAAAGATTAGAGTGGAAATTACTAAATAGAGACTAGAAAAACAAAAGAAAATCAATGAAACCAAAAGTTGATTCTTTGAAAGATGAACAAAATTGATCAAACTTTAACTAGACTGAGAGAAAGAAAAAGAAGACTCAAATTACCAAAATGAAGAATAAAAGAGGGAATTCTACTACTAAACTTACAGGAATAAGAAGGATTATGATTATCAGGAAATATGATAAACAATTGTATGCCAACAAATCAGATAACTTTGATGAAATGCGCAAATTCCTAGAGAGACACAAACACCAAAACTGACTCAAGAAAAAATAGAAAATATGAACACATCTATAACAAGTATAGAGTGACCTGGTAATTTTAAAAATTCCCAAGAAGAAATGCTGAGGTTCAGATGACATCAATGGTAAATTTTACCAAACATTTGAAGAATTAATAAGAATTCTTCACACACACTCTTAAAATAGAAAAGGAGGAGACACTATCCAACTCATTTTATGAGGCCAGTATTACCCTATGACCAAAACCAAAGATATCACAAGAAAAGAAAGCTACAGAGCAGTATTTCTTATAAATCCTCAACAAAATACTAGCAAACTGAGTCCAGCAACACATAAAAGATTTATATGCCAAAACCAAGTGGACATTATCCCATAAATGCTAAGGTGGTTTAACATCCAAAATTCAATTAATGTTATATACCATATCAATAGAATAAAGGACAAAAACCCCATGATCTTCTCAACAGATGAAGGAAAAATTCATTTAACAAAATTCAACAGTCCTTCATGATAAAAACACTCAAGAAACTAGGAAAAGAAGGAAACTTCCTCAACCTAATAACAGACCTCGATAAAAATCCCACAGTTAACATCATACTTAATGGAGAAAGACGGAAAGCGTTCCCCCAAAGAGCAGGAACAAAACAAGGATGCCTGTTTTCACCACTGCTATTAGGCAAGAAAAATGAATTAAAGGCATCTAGACTGGAAAGGAAGAAGTAAAACTTTGTCTGTTTGCACACAACATGATCTTGTATACAGATAACTCTAAGGAGTCCACTAAAAAAAACTCTTAGGACTAATAAATGAGTTCAGTAAGGTTGAAGGATAGAAAAAACAACGTGTGTCCATACACTAATAATAAATCATCCAAAAATGAAATTAACAATTATATTTACATCAGCATCAAAAAGAATAAAATAGGGAAAATGTAACAAAAGAAGTATCAAACTTATTCTATGAAAAGGACAAAACATTGTTGAAAGAAATCAAAGATGATATAAACAGAAAAATATCCCATGTTCATGGACTTGATGACTTAATATTATTAATATGGCAACAGGGTAGTGGGAAGCGGATGAGGCTCAATGGATAGGGCTCCCGTTTACCATATAGAAGGCCCCGGGTTCAGTTCCCGGGTCCTCCTGGTGAGGGCAAGCCAGCCCATGCGGCGCGGTGAGCTGACACAGCAGGACGACCCAACAAGGGGAGACAAGCAGACACAGAAAAATGCACAGCAAATGGACACAGCAAGCACAAGCAGCAAGGGGGGGATAAATGAATAAATAAATAAAATCTTGAAAAAAAAAATATATATATATATAAATTGTTAAAAATATATATATATGGGAACATTCCCCAAATGGATCTACAGATTCAAGGCAATTCAGAATTCCAGCTGGTTCCTTCGCATAAATTGACAAGCTGGTCCTAAAAGTCATATGGAAATTCAAGGGGCCTTGAATAGCCAAAACTATCTTGAAAAAGAACAAATTTGGAGGACTCACACTACCCAATTTCAGAATTTACCACAGGGCTACCATAATTAAACAGTGTGGTACTGCTATAAGAGTAGCAGATCTTAAGACTCCGGAAGTAAATGCTTACATTTATGGTCAACCAATGTTTGTTCAAAGGTGCCAAGACCATTCAACGGGGAAAGTACAATCTTTCCTACAAATAGTGCTGGGACAACTGGAGATCTATATGCAAAATAATGAAGTTAGATCCTGTATTAGTCCCCAAAGGGGTGCTCATGCAAAGTGCCAGAAACCTGCTGGCTTTTATAAAGGGTATTTACCTGGGGTAAAAGCTTACAGTGACAAGGCCACGGAAAGTCCAGCTCAGGGTCGCTTTCTCACCAACGTCAGTTGCCACATGTTGAAGCAAGATGGGAGCCGATCTCTGGCTGGTCTCTGCCTTCTCCTCTGGGCTTCCTCATCCTCTTGAGGCTCTGTGGGCACAGGCCCTTGAGGCTTTGTGCTTAAATGAGGTCCTCTCTCTCCTGGCATAGGGCTTGTTTCCTTCCAGGCCTCTGTATCAGTCTCGGCTCTCTTCCCAAAGTCAGTTGTAAGCTATTAGGAAAAATGGTTCATCTCTCCGCAGGGCTTTAGCTGTTTGAGCCTTCTCCTTTCTGTCACATGGCAGGATCAAAACACGACAGAACTCTCCTTTTCTGTGAATGCTTGATAGCCCGTTTATATCGCCCAGCAAGGGGGCAGGGACTCAACCTGAGTCACACTCTATGACGCTGTCCAATCAAAAACCCTAAAGTGATCTTATCAAGTAAACTTAATCAAAGGCCTCTCAACTGAATTTAATAAAGTCAAACGGCATACCCAGAGGAATAGATTAGTTTACAAACTTAATCTTTCACTTTTGGAGATTCATAAATAATCTCAAACTGCCACCGACCCCTTTCTCACACAATACTGAAAAATTAACTTAGGATGAACCTAAATGTAAGAGCCAAAACTATAAACTCGCAGAAGAAAACATAAGAGTAAATCTTCCTAACCTTGGGGTAAGCAAAGATTTCTTAGATTTGACACCAAAAGCACAAGCAGCAACAAAAGGAAAAAAATACCTAAATTGGACTTCATGTGCATTAAAGATGTTTGCGTGTGAAAGGATACCATCAAGAAAGCAAAAAGACAGTCCACAGAATGGGGGGACATATTTGCAAGTCCTATATCTGATAAGGGACTTTGACCTAGAATATATAAAAAATCTCATATAGCTCAATAGTGAAAAGACAACCCAATTGAAAGGTAGTAAAGGACTTGAAGAGACATTTCTCCAAAGATATACAAATGGACAATCATCAAACACATGAAGAGATGCTCAACATCACTAGTCATCAGGGAAAAAAAAATCAAACCACAGCAAGACACTCCGTCACTCCCAAGAAGGGATGGAATACAAAGGATAGATAGCAGGAGTTGGCGATGGCGTGGTGAAATCGGAACCCTCATCCGCTGCTGGGGGAATGGAAAATGGAGCAGCCACTTTGGAAAACAGCTTGGCGGTTCCTCTAAAGGTTAAACATAAAGTTACCATATGATACAGGACCCAGAAATTACTCTTAGGTTTACACCCCAAATAATGGGAACATGTTCCCACAAAAACAAGCATTCATATAGCATTAATCACAACAGCCAAAAAGGGGAAACAAGTGTAGCAGCTTGGTATTGTTTATGAATTCCAAAAAAAATAGATATCGGATTACGTTTGTAAACTGGCCTGCTCCTCTGGGCAAATTATATTGTATTCGATTCAGAGATTCTACTTTTACTTGATTAAATTATGATTAAGGCTTTAATTGGGTCACGTCAGTAGGACGCTGAATCCCTGCCCCCCTGGTGAGCAGGGGCTCGCAGAAAAAACTACACAGCAGAGGAGAAATTTGGAGTTTTAATGCTGGAGCCCTGGGATGTAAATACACAGAGAAGCAGGTATGTGAGGAAAGAGAGAAGGTTCCACTAGACGCAGCAGAGGCCCAGGAAAGGGGAACGAGACATTCACTTGATAGTCTACAGCTGGCCTTGTGGAGGAGCAGAGCAGCTGAGCCTGGAGAGAAACGAGCCCCTGGGAGAGACAAGACTTATCCCAGCCTACAGCTGACACTGGAAGAAGCTGGGACCACGGAGCCTTAAGAGGAAGAGGGAGGCTGAACCCCTTGCAGCCATCTTGCTCCAACATGTGGCAACAGACTCTGGTGAAGGAAGTAACTTACGCTTTATAGCCTGGTAACTGCACG
Source organism: Tolypeutes matacus (assembly GCA_026826555.1). Lineage (NCBI taxonomy): Eukaryota > Metazoa > Chordata > Mammalia > Cingulata > Chlamyphoridae > Tolypeutes > Tolypeutes matacus. Next base: position 1,606,886 of record JAKSZT010053989.1, read on the forward strand.
TTTCTACCCCAAGTAAATAACCTTTATAAGAGCCAACAGGTTTCTGTTATTTTCCATCAGCACCCCTTTGGCAGACTAATACAACAACCCTAATCAATTCATGCATGGATAAATAAAACATAGTCTGTCCATACGTGGAATATCATTTGGCTATGAAAAAGAATGAAGTTCTGATAATGCCACAATGTGGATGAACCTTCAAACATTTGCTGAAAGAAGCCACACTGCAGTGATATGAAATGTGCAGAAAAGGCAAACCTGTGGAGACAGACAGGAGGCTAGAGGCTGCCTGCGGCTGGGAGGAGGGAGGATGGGAGGTGACTGCTAATGGGTACGGCTTTCTTTTGGGGGTGATGGAGATATGACAGTGGTGATGGTTTTCAGCTTTGTGACTATGCTACACACCACTTGGCATGGGTGAAGTGGACAATGTGTGAACTGCACCTCACTAAAGCTGTTACACATATTTGCATTTTTCACAGGTTGCCGGCACAGTTTGGGCACTGGGGATATGCTGAGGTCCACTCTGAACACAGTCCTGCCCTCATGGGCCTCACGGAGGGAGCCTGAACCAAGCACAGGTCAGACGAGCTGGGGTCTAAGGGTCATGAAGGAAGTGACAGAGCTGAGGAGGGGTCATCTCTTCTGATGTCATCCCCTCCACCGACTTTCCAGCCCTGAGTTCCATCCCCCAGGTGATGACTGGGGAGAGGCCAGCAGGGGGCTAACAAATGCATCTTCTCCCTCAGGGAAGGCGGTCTGCTCTGGCCGAGGCCTGGAGACCCCGTTTCTCCCCCCGTAAGCGCAGGGCTGGGACCTCGTGCACAAGTGGTGACCGAGGACGGGCACTGGGCAGGGGGCCGGGCTGGCCGAGGACGGGCGCTGGGCAGGGGGCCGGGGCGCTCCCCCTCCTGCACACTGGTGTCACTGCAGCGCCATCAACCCTGACCGGCTGGACGACTGCTAAGCACCATCCTCAGCGCGTCTCCTCCCAGCGCCCCTGCCCAGGCGCCCCTCTGCCCTGGCTCCAAGAAGCAGAATTCCCGCCCAGCAGCGTTTAGCTGCTCCTTGCACTTTGACGACAGTCCCTGAAGCCGCCCTGAATCCAGCCAAAAACATTTACTGGCTTATTTACTTTCAAGACAAGATGTTACTGGAGTTTAGAAAAAAGTTTTGAAGGAATGATCCTTGCCTGCAGCAAAAAAAAACACAACAAACCACCAGGTTTAGCGTCCAGCTCAAATAACCACCAAGCCCACTCCCTGCTGGGCCGCCTTGGGGAGCCCCAGTCGTCCCATCTGTAAAACAGGGACAGACACAGGTGACGATTAAATGACAAGGCACATGAAGACGGAGGCAGACTGGAGGCTGCCGCTGCCAGCAGCGCCAACAGCTGCCAGGGAGCGGCAGGGGCTGGCAGAGGCCAGGCGGCCCCCCAGAGCAGGGCCGCTTCGCACGGGGCCGTGAGCTCGAACTGAAATCCCAGAAAAGCCTGATTCCTGCGGGGCCGTGCTGGTGCGGGGGTGATACACTAAATAACCCACAGGACAGTGTGGGCTCAGCAAGGGGCCTGTGCTTTCACCTGATGCCAGAGGGGTCCGTGGACCAAAGGAGGTGAAGAGACCCTGCCCTAGAGCCTTCAGGGGAGCCTGGCGCCGCCCACACTGGGTTCTGGACGCCTGGCCTCGTGGCCTCTGTTTCTGCAGCCAGGGAGGCTGAGGCAGAGCCCGGCACGTGGCAGGAGCCCGGGGACATGCTCGATGCATGAACGTGGGTTTCTGGTGGCCCCGTTGACAAGCATTTACGCGGGCGTGGGACAGGGGTCCGGTCCCTGCCCCGGGCGTGACCTGGGCGTGCTGCCGGGCCCCTCCAGGTCGATGGCTGGTCATCGTATGGGGACAAACAGAATTGCCATTTGTCCTCTCTGGGTGACCCAAGGGCCCCATGGTGGGGGGGTGGGGGGCAAGGCCTGGAGAAGCTGTCTGTCCACATGCCCCTCTTTCCATCCCGTGGCCCTCTGCGTCACTGCTTCAAGAGCCACGGAAAGTTCTCTCGCACATCAGCAAGGCTTTGCCCCATCACTCCACCTGTGACCTCCGGAACCTTCTATACGACACCTTGCAGATTTCTGCATCCGGCTGCTCGCCTTTCCAATGCTGCCGAGGGAACGGCACAGCTCCTTAACTGTCACTGCCGCACGACTCAGCTTGGGGTCATATCAGAATACACAGTTCAGGTTTCACCTCCGCTGCCCCTACCAAACCTCAACTGTGCGTCAGACCAGCTGTCCACCTTCCTGGAGCCCATGAGCAGGTGCCCAGCGGGCAGCGCGGGGTGGGGGCCCTCGGCGCGTGGTCCCCAGCCTCTACTCCACAGCCCCCCGCCTCGCAGGCGCCCCTATCCTGCCCTGGCTAGATTTGATTTCCCCAGTCTCCATCCAGGGCAGACCCTTCCACTGCACCCCTCCAAGTCCCGAGCTCCCTCCCATTCTCATGGGAGAGGGGAAAGGGGTCTGTCCACCTGCAAGACAGCACAGCTCCAGGGACCCCTGCCTGGCCAGGACCTCACGCTCGCATTCAAAGCCCTGTCCTCGCTGCCCACCATCACCCGTGGCCCAAGGAAAAGCCCCTCCGTCCCGTCCACCCCATGAGCTGTAACTGCCAATCCCTCCTCTGACAGCAAAACGTCTAGAAACTTCTAGAAAGAACTCTCCTCACTCCCCATCTCCGCTTTCCTGCCTGGTACACACTCCACAATCTGGCCATTCCAGCACCCTCTGCTCCACCCAAGGCCCCCCCAAACCTCCTCAGGCCTCCCCAGCCCCACCGGAATCTGCAGCCCAGAAGGTTCGCCCACATGCTCCCAGGGAGACTGTCCTCGGGGGGTCTGGCCACAGGGCGGAGACCACCCCCTCACCAAGCTTCACCCATAAGTCTTGATGACAAGAAAGGGGGCACGGCATGTTCAAAACCTCTGCCCGACGCTTGGCAAAGCCGGTTTTCAAACTCGCATTCCGTCCCAGGAGCAGGGCACCTACTCTTTCCGGCGGCTGGGTCTCAACATGTGGTCCAGGGAACCCTGGGGGCCGCCAAAGCCCTCTGAGGGGGTGCACTAGTGCCCTCGGGCTCTCGTAACAATGAAAAAGACCAGGCAGCTTAGAAGAACAGATACTCCTTCCTTCCCAGCTCCAGGGGTCCGCAGTCACGGCGTGGGCAGGGCCTCGCGCCTCCAGAGGCCCCGGGGGCTGGGGTCAGCCCTTGCCCCTGCCCCACAGCCGCTCCCGTCTGTGCCGCTCCTCGTCTGAGGACACAGCGTGGCCTCGTCTTAAACTGGTTACATCCCAAGGACCCCCTTTCCAAAGAACCGTCCATTCTCGGGACCAGGGGACAAGACTTCAACGTGTCTTCGTGGGACCTGACTCAGCCCACACGGGGGGTGGATGAGTCAAGCCATTTCCATCGTCGTATCTCGACACTCTGGCCACCCTCCCCCCAGCGGAGCTGGCCAGAAGCTACGCAACATTCTGACTGCAGAGATGAGAATCCGGTTCCCTTGCTGTTAGGCAGATGTTAGAGATTTCGCAAAAAGGTAAAACACTGCACTCTCCTCGTTAGGTTTTTTCTTATTTTAGAAAAGAGTTATTTTTCAAAATCACATTATTTATATTAACATGCAATTGGTTCGTCATTGTCATTTTAAGGGAAGTAATAATTAAATATTTTTAAATTCTCCGTTTTAATATCTAACAGGATAAATAGCAATAGGTATAACACACATCGACAGAAGCTCTCCGGGGTCCTAAAAAATTCTTAAGAGTCAAGGGATCCTTAAACCAAAAGTTTGAGAACCCCTGTGCCTACCCCATTCTGCTTTCCCTGAAAGCAGACAGAAAAAGAACCCAGTGTCTCTCCCAAATGATGACGTGGGGGCCGCTGAGGGCTCTGGCTCATTCCAGAGATGACGCGGGTGGCTGCCTGGCTTGCATTTTGGCTTGGCCACACAGCTTCAATAAGCGACTTAAACTTCCCTGCCTCGATTCACTCGCCTGTAAAACGGGGACGGTGTCAGGACACTTCCCAGGGCTGTCGTGAGGACGAGATGGGTATGAATTTCTAAAGCATCTAAGGATCGTGGAGGGCCCAGTAGTTCTGCCATCGCTATGATCTCCACAGATTCTGAGGTGGCCCACTGAGGTGGCCCACAAAGGAAGAGGGAGCAAAAAGGAGCCTGGGGCCACAGTGGCCCTGCCATCTCTAAGGAGAGCTTTCAGCAGCAGTGGGTGGACAGGCCCCCATAACTAGGCAGCTTCCAGGACTCCATGGCCCCAGCTACCCCTGACCTGCCAGGCTGGACTCTGAGGATGGGACAGTCACTGAGAGAAGCTGACATCCACAACTGCTCTTTCCTTGGCCCGGAGCCCGGGGGTTTTGAAGCAGCCTCATGTGTAAACAGAGACCATCAATCTATGGAGAGGAAGAATGGGAGGTGGGCACAGTAAAATGCCAAATAGGAGGCCTGTACCCAGGACGAAGAGCAGGAGAAACGGAGAGGCTTCGGGTCCTGGCGGCCTCCTGGCCCAGCTTCTGCTCCCACACGTGGCCCCGGAGTCCCCACCTCATGTGACGTGAGCGTCCGTCGCCTGCAACCCAGAATACCTTATCAGAGATACACAGACTCCAAAGAGAACAGCCTGAGACCGAATCCTGCCCCGACTCAGCACAAAAAACAACCACCAGTCGTCACGTTGGACTTAAACTTGGCCTGGGACATTCCCAAAACTGACCCCAAAGAATGAAAAAAACGAACAGGTTAGGTGGTCTTTCTATTCCTTTAGCAAAGACAACGCTTTCCTAAGTACCAAGCACTGTGCCAACAGGTTGCCATAGGAAAACAGCTCCGTCTGGACTCTTCCTAAGCGAGTGCAGCGCTGACGGGCCATGCCTTGGGGAATTATTAACACAGCCAAGGCCCACGTGACGGTCGGCAGGAATTCCATTCCCAGCTTCATTTGGACTCCGTGTTCAATGGGGATAAAAAAATCACTGTTTAACCACAGCTGTTAATCCACACACTCAAGGACCAGCTGGGTTAAACATTCCAGGAGCGTGACCCCAAGGGCCCCAAATCCAGGCCGCCGTGCCCAAGGCCTGTGACACCAAGCTGGGCTAGGACGCAGCCTGGGGCTCCTCCCCCACGGGGAAACCAGGCGGCCAGACTGGCTCCCTCTCTTCTTGGAGCTGAAGGACACGCAGGTGGGAGACCATGGTGAGCCTTTCCAATCATATATTCACTCAACAAACGTCCCCTGGGGCCCACTCCACGCGGGGTGCCCCTTGCATGGTACAGAGAGGTCTGGTCCCTCTCCTCACAGACCACGGGCAAGACGGCGCCAACCGAGGCCAGCCAGAAGGACACACAAAGACCCAGACCTGCCAAGCAGGGCAGAAGACGACGGGGACACAGTGTGGTGAATCGCAATGGAGACGGGGGGGGGGGGAGCACTGGGGAGGCAGGAAAGAACAGAGGCAGCAGAGTGCTGCCCCACTGCGTGCACGCAGGCTCCCTCTTCCCCAGGGATGGGCCCACTTGCTGAGGCTCATTCCCACCTCCCCGGTGGACAGGAAATCGGGCTCAGCCTGTACTCGACCCCGAGGGCTGTGTCCAAGGAGAACCTGGTACCTCCAGGCTTCCGCTCTGCTCAGGACGACACTGCACCCACTCCCTGGCCCCCTGGTCAGTCTCAGGCCAGAGTGCATGCCCCCAGATCTCCAGCGGGCCCCCACCGGGGAGCCCTCGGGGTGCAGTCCAGGCCCCCAGGGAGGGAGGGGTCAGGTTTCCCGCTTGCCCAAGCTCTCAGCCACTCCCCACCCCTGCCCAGGAGTCCAGAGGCTGCTTCCAGATTCTCTGGACAGCCTGGGGAGAAGGGGCCCCGAGTGAGAAGTCTGGGGGTTCAGCACCTGCGGAGCAGGCTCTGGGGGTGGCAGGCCACCTGCCGCTGCTGTGCTCCTGGGGGCTGGGTGGGAGCCACCTGCAGCCCCTCAAGGGCTCATTTCTCCTCCCTGCAGGGGGCTGCAAATGAGGGGCACAGACCCTTCCTAGTGGGACTCTCAGCACAGTTTAAAGGGGCTAATCAAAGTCATTCCTGAAACAGCTCAGTGGGAGAAGCCGCCTGGGGTCCCCCTTTCCTCCCTCCCCATCCCCCCCCCCAATGAGAAACCTTGGGGGACAGCACTCCATGGAGGGCTGGGTCCACCTAGGTGACCAGACCTCCAGGACACCAAACCCAGGGGCCCCTGGACAGCGACTTTACTCAAAGCACCACCCCCTCCCCGCAGGTGCGTCTCCAGGGATACTACACTTTTCCCATTCCTCGGTCTCCGTAACGTGTGGAGAGAGCCTTGAGCAACTGGGCCCTGGCAGGACTGCACCGTTTTCTCAGTGCACTCGTAATGTTTTAAATACTCAGTGCCTTTTTCAAAAACACCAAATGTAACTGGTATATTTTTCTTGCAGAGAAGTACACTAGCCTGATAATGAAAAACTTAGCAGATAAGAGCATGTGACAGCAGGATAAAACTCTTCGGGTAAGAGGAATGGCAATGCAAGTTCTAGGAAAAATGACTAAAAATTCCCTAAAGTTCAGGGGTATCTGCCAATGAAAACAGGGGGTATCAGATCAGAGGCATCTGTAGTGCAGCGGATACATTTAAAGGCTTACATAACAGCGCTTTTTAAGTGTCAATTAAAATGTCAATATTTGCTTCACAGAAGAGGTTATCCATCTTTTCCAAATATTTAAACCTAACGTGAAAAATTTTAGATGCATGACAAGTTACTGATAGAACCTGGGGATGGGCATACAGGAGTTCACCATTTAATTCCTTCGGTTTTGCCAAATATTTGAATTTTTCATAAGAAAATGTTGTAGGAAATGTGTGAGAATGCCCACTTTTTAAAATCCACGCCTCTGGGAGTCCAGAGGCAAAAAGACCTGTGAAGAGCACGGCTCCAGCCAGGTTCTGCATCGTGGGTATGCAATAATTACCCGCCTAGTGTATACCTTCCAGTGAGTTCCCCAAATGAGGCCTTTCAGGTTCTGCAGCTCAGGAGAGCCCAGGCATTCTTCTTGCTAAAACCTCCCGCATTGCCCAAAGTGTGGTGCTAGCACTACCCAGCAGGCCCCCTCCCAAAAGGTGGGCCTGTCCCGAATCTTCTGCCTCATGTGGGGGGTGGGCCAGGAGCCCGACACCCCAGGGGCCCATCCCATTTGAAATGTGCAGCCTCAGGTTAGGCGCTCGGGGCTCCTACCACCCTTTCTGCCCCTCTCCAAGTCGCCTCTGGGAACCCCCAATTTTGCAAAGGCCAGAGCCCTTGGAGAAGGCACTTGGAGGCATAAACCCCCTGCTCCCTGCTCTGTACTGACCTTACCTGCCAGCCGGTCCAAGATGACGCTGCAGGAGGGGAGTGGGGGCTGGTGAGTGTACCCCTTACCACCGTCCCCCCACAAATCCTAGCAGCCAGGCCAGCTGTTAGAGGCTTCATCTGTCTCCCAGGAAGTGACAGGGGCTCCAGCCCACCAGCTCCAGAGCCGCTGGTCAAGCGGGACCCAGGTTGTCAGCCCCAAGCCCCGGCCCCGGGCAGGCCCTCTGCTCTGCTGCTGGGGTAGGGGCATCTTACCCCACCCTGTTAAGGTGGGGTGGGGGGTCCTGCCAGATTCATCCTTGTCACCCAAAAAGTGACCACGAGAGCCACGGAAATTAACGTTCCTTAGCCACAGGGAAACATTTCTCAAATGTGCTTTCCAAAAAAAAAGGCGAATCACATCAAGAAGCCTGAATCTCACCCACCGAGCACTCCCTCTCTCGCCCCATCACAGAGAGGACGCTCCTGGAACTCTCTGGATGCGCCTGCCCACTGGGGGCCGTGCATGGGCGCTGGGAGCCGGGACCCAGCTCCACACGAACGAGCCGGGGACGTAGGCAAACACTCTGGGCTCCTGCTCTGGAGAACGGCAGTAACAGGCCTGCACCCTGGAGCTTCCTGAGAAGGAAACGAGGCGAGAGACGCAGCGCAGAAGGAAGGCGCCCAGGCGGCCTCTGCGCCTCGGGGGGCCGCCCCCTCCCTCTGAACCAGGACTTCACTCCTGGCCACGGGGTCTTGCCTAGGACCCAGGGAAGGCCTCTTCCAGAGGTTTCCTGACCTCCCCGCCCCCTCCTCAGCCAGGCTGGGGGCCACCCGAGGTGGAGGGCTTCTCCCCCTCCCACCAGCCCAGAGGCTCCAGGGTGGGAAGGGGTCAACGACCCCCGGCAGCTCCAGGCCCTCCACTGCTGATCTGTGCAGCTCCTTTTCCTGCCACATGCAGAGAACACCCCACACAGGCGGCAGCCCCTCACTTCGGGGGGCAAGTCTGATGCAGTGCCCAGGGACACGCGGGTTGACCGGCCAGTCCAGGGCTCCAGGCCCATCCGTCCACTCTCTTCCAGCAAGTAATTCACTCGCTGAGCGCCCAGGGGAACAACTGGGGGGCTCCAAACCCGAATAAGACCGGCCCTCCTTTGGGGCGCATCCTCCCCTACCCCTCGCCCTGCTCGACCTGATGCCCAGTCAAGGCCAGGGGTTCAGTACTTTGGCCACCCATCACCAGGATGAAGAAAAACCCCGAACTCCCCCTCCAGCTGGCTCACAGTCCCAGTTAACAGAACAATGGGAAGCTCCTTCAAAGGCAGCGAGTGGGAATTCCTAGGGGCTTTTCCCAGCCACCCCCTCCAGCAGGCTCCTCAGGCCAGGCCCAGCCTTAAGTTGACAAAGCGCAAGGCTTGAATTCCAGGGAACTGGGAACTCAGGCAGTTGCTAGGAGCCAAGCCCTGACTCCACCCCACGGGTTTGCTGTAGCACGAAACCCACCCCGGAAGCCCCGCTCTCCACTCCCAAACTGAACCCCACGTGAGGAAGAGTCCCGCGGCTCTCCTGAGCTGACAGAGACACCAGCAGTCGATTGTTTTGGACTATAGGGCATACGTGGAGATAAAGGGTGACAATGATTTTTTCATAAAAATCAGGTTTTACTGCTGTTTTTCTGTACACTAGCCAACTCCTGCCATGTTTTTCTTGGTTCCTACCTTCGTCCGCATCACTGATGAAATATAAAATGGGGTGCTATCTCTGACTTCCTGGTGGTACCCCGACCAGGGACCCTCCACGGCCGGGGCTTCCTCCTGGCTGGGGACTCCCAGAACCAGGGCCAACTCACAGGCACACGGTGGCCCTGGAGTGCCCAGCAGAGGGCGCTGCACACAACCCACAAGCGCTTGCTGAATGAGGGAATGAAAATCTCTCCCAAATACGGGAAGGGCTTTCAAAAGCAAACTGCATTTGGAGACAGGCGGCAGAAGATCCCCCAACAGACTAACTTGTAAAAGCAGCCAAGTGATGTGCATAGAGCTCTCTGGACCAGTCTTCACGGGCAAAATCACCTTTTCACACAGAGGCTGGCAGAGTTACAGCCCAAGGAAGCACCCGGCTTTCCACCCAGCCTTCCTTTGTGAAAAAGAAGAGGTTCCTGAGCATAATGGAACCCCTTTCCTTTGGGACGTGCTCCCAGTAGCGTTAACACGCAGCCACTAGTCAGGCTTCCTAATTCCAATTAGGGCAAGAGTCTCGCTCAGGTATCCTTTAAGAATCATGCCACTTAGGGGGCAGAAACCCAAAGCTACCGCCCACCGGCCCTCCTCCAGCACCCACATCCACTCCCCTGTCCCCCAGTTATCAGTGAACCCCAGCCAGTACAGGCTCCCCCCACCTCACTCCACCCCACTGCAGGCAAACAACAGAGATTCGACCCTTTTGACCCTTTTGTCAAACCCTCCTCGTCATCGTCACAGCCTCCAAGGGGCCTGAAATCTGAGGTGTCCAATAGCAGTGGCCTCCCCGGCCTGTCTGGGACAACGGCAACCCCCAGAGTGCCGAGCCCAGAGGCCCTGAATCCAGGCTGAATCTGCCAGCCCTATTTCCAGGGGCGGGGAACCTCCCTGCGGCCAGGTCAGCCCCGGCCAGGAAGGGCCACCACCGCCACGGGGGCACTTCCGAAATTACCCTCTGGATTTTGAAGTTTAATATAATTAGCTGCTTGACCCCATTCACATTCCATCTTGAATTTGAAACGAACAAAAAAAGAGGTCACAGAACTATCCAATTTACCACCCTGAATTTCCACGTGGAAAGCTCTTTATTTCCGATGGCCTCTGAGGACCACCCCGCACCCTGCCACCCCGGAGACCCCCACGTGCCGTGGCCTAAGCCTCCACCCGCGGGGCCCAAGCACCTTCTCAAACCCAACCGCCCACGGCCGCTTTAAAAGCTCGGCGGCGGGCGCCCACGGCCGCAAGCACCAGCCTCCCCCCCACCCCGAAGCCCCCAGTCCCACCGAAACGCGAACCTCGCCCTCGCCCAGCGCACGGGGTCGACGCGCAGACCCTCCGAATGGCGGTGCGCTGGGACCCCCGCATCCACCGACCCCAGACGGCGAGGTCCTCCTCGGTCCCAGCGCCCTCCGAACGCAGGCGGCGAGGTTCGCGGTGAACCCGGCGCCCTCTGAACCCGGGCGGCGAGATTACTTAGGAGTGGAGAGAGTCGCACCTGCTGGCGCGGTCTCCGCGACCGCAGTCCACGCGGCGAGTGCGCGGTGGGGGTCTCGCGGCGCGCTCCGCCGTCCGGGGCCGCGGGGCAGAGGCGCCCGGGCCAGGCTGCGCGGGCGGAGGCTGCGGGGCGGCCGGGGAGGAGGGATGCCCGCGCGAAAGTTGCCACGGAAACTTGAGCAACTCGGGCGCGCCGCGGCCAGCTTCCTGCATAATTCACGCGCGGCGGCGGCATGGCGCGGGGGCCGCTCACCTGCGCCCGCAGGGCGCCCCCGCCCCCACCCCGGCTAGCGAGGGCGGCGGGCAGCCACCGCGCGCCGGGCGGGAGCTGCGCGCGACCCCCGGGACCCGACCCGTGACCCCCGGCTCGCACGGGTGCGCTCGCCCGGGCCTCCCAGCACCCGCTGCGCCCGTGGCTCGCGCCTAGATGGTGACGCCGGGAGCCGCGTGCAGGTCCCGGGAGCCCGCGGCGGGGTCCCGGGGGACCCGGCGGCCGCGGCGCAGGTCCCCGCCCCCGTGCGCCCCCTGGCGGCCCCGCCGCGGGCGTGGGTCCCCGGGCCGGCGGCGGCCACTGACTCGCGAGGAGACCCGGGCCGGGAGGGGCGGGCGGCCCACCCCGATCTGCCCCAGTGGGAGGGGCAGGGCGCGCTCGAGGTGGCGGGGCCCGAGCGCACGAGGGCCACGGGGGGCGCTCCTTATCGCTGCGTCCACGCCGCTGCCACCGCGCTCCAAACGGGCCCCTGCCCGGAAAGGCAGCCTGGGGGAGGGGGAGCTGTGCAGAGGGACCCCGGCCCCGGCGCACGCAGCCCGCCCCCGCCTCCCATGAGCCCGGGCTACGCTTACTCGGTAGTTGGTGCTCCTGAGAGCCCGACGCACCCAAAATGCAGCGGGCCAGCAGGACCCGGCGCCCGGGGGCCACCGAGAGCCCGGCCCCGCCCGCGGGGGACCCCAGCCGGCCCCGCCCCGCGCCCGCCCCGGCCGCCCCTTACCTGGCTCGGGCACCCGCCCGAGAGCCGGGGCGCGGGTCCGCACCCGCGGGGGCCCTGGGGTCGGTGCGCGGCAGACTCGGCCGCGGGGACCCGGGCGGCGCCGCGCCCAGCGCAGCTGTGAGCGCAGGAGCCGCCGCCGCCGCTCAGGTGTTCCGGGGACGGGGGAGGCGGGCGCGGCCCCGCCCAGCGGCAGGCGGGCGGCGGGGGCTCCTGGGGGCCCCTCGGGGCCGCGTCCCTCCCGCCGGCCGGGCCGGGTCGCGCCGCGGGCACCAGCGAGGGTGGGGGAGGGGTCGCCTCGCCGCCCAGAGGTCGCGCGCGGCCCAGGACCCGCGTGGGCGGCCGCCCCGGATCGCCCCCCGTGCCACCTGCCCGGCCCCGCTGCGGCCCCCGGCGGCCACTGCCGCGCGGCGTGCGGGGTCTGTTGTGGCAACGCGGGAGCCCGCGGGGCGCCCTCGGCCGCCTCCGCCCGCC
>JAKSZT010053989.1:1619079-1689113 GCA_026826555.1 Tolypeutes matacus
GAGGCAGCCTGCACGGCGCTGGCGAAGGCAAGAAAACTTTGTACCTGGGCGAGAAGCCGCCGTCTGCGTTCCTGGCCTCGGGTCTCGGCGCCCCCCACCCTGGGGCGTGCAAAACCGTGTCTCCGCAAATGCCCCCCAGCTCAGAAAAGCCGGGGGGCGGGGTCTCGTTGGGGGAAATAAAAGCCAACTGCCCTCCGGAGAATCCTATCTTTGTCCAGGACTCCCCAATGCCTGGGGCTGCCAAAGCCCGAAGGGGCCCCAACGCCGAGCTGTGAGGTGGTCGCTTTCCCCCTCCCCACCTGATACAAGAGCCATCGGCAAACGCAGTTTCTCAAGACCCTAAAAATTCACTGGTGACTGCAATCCCTGCGAGCTGTGTGTCTCTGAGCAAGCTCTTGCGGTCTCTGTGTCCTGGCTTTTTCCAACCTTCTGAGAGGGGGGCACTTCCTACCACCAAGATCTCGGGGTGCAGAGCAATTCTCTTCCCGGTGCGGCGCAGCCGTCCATTTTGGGAAACCCCGAGCTGTGTCCACATGAAAATATATAGATTTAAGTCAATCTTGGAGGGCATGCCTGAGAGAGTTCCATGGGCCGGTGACTTCAACTTACCAAAGGCAAGTTAAATATTTGCTCTAGATACTTTTTTTTCCCTGCTTGCATAATTGCTCCACATTGCAAAGAAGCCTTTAAAAGCATTTAGGTCCAGCAACCACAACAACAAAAGGTCGTGTTTGAGCGCCTGAGTATATCAGGGCACACTTGCAGTAAATATTGTAACTCCCTGAGGGCAGCTACAGGTTGCAAACTTCTTCCCATCCTGGGCTAGGGCATGAGACTTAGTAAAATATTTGTTGAGTGAATAAAGGAGGCAAACAATCAAATAATACTAATTCTTAAAACGGGAGGAATGAAGTCCTGGCAGGATCTTGCGGGTGGTATTACTTGGGCGTGGAGGCTGGGGGTTCTTGGTGGGGGAGGGAGATGGGGGCTGCTCAGCTCTCTGGATTTGACAGTGGCGGCACCCAGGTGTGGCTTGCCGGGGGGATGGGGGGGGGGGAGTTAAACTTCCTGTAGCTTATATCAGGTCCCCCCTCCTAGAGCCCCAAACAAAGCATGTCATCTAAGGTAAAGTAGTGTATTTGCCCTACAAACCATGCTCTAAGATAAACCCGCCAAGATATCATACACCCAGCCGGGATTCCCACCCCGCCCCCATCCTGAAACCCTCCCTCCCAGAATTGGGGGCCCAGCACTGCAGACAGCAGAGGGGCAGCTGGCCAGCTGTCTTCAGGAAACACGCCCTACACCTGTCCACCCAGGCAGACCCCCCTCAGGCCACCCCCTTCGGTCCCTCGGAAGCGTTTCCTGCCCAACAGCAGCACTCTGAGAGAGCCCTGTATCTGGGCATTTTAAGGACACTATCCTGCTTTTGTCCCAGTTTCTTTGTGTCTGGTAGGAGATCTCCAGCTCAGCCTTGTCCTCAGAGAAAGCAACATCCTTCAAGTCCTTTAAATGCCCCGATGAAAGGGCTCCGATTCAGAAACCCTTTCCACACTCAGCACGCTGAGAAGGGGGTTCAGGCTGGGGGGGGCACCTTTGTCCCCCGACAGTCAGCAGGTCCCAGCCAGAGGCCTGGGCCTTCAGAGGGCCCCTCGGTCATTGCCGACTGGAAAGAGGACTTCTCTCAGCAGCCTCATTGCTGGGGGAATTTGTAGCAGGAATGTCCCTGAGCACCTCACTTCCTTTCAGTTTAGAGAAGAAAAATACTCCTTTTGCTTGTTGGAATTCAGAGCTCTGCTCTTCTTGTTTCTGCAAGCCCCCCTTTTCCAGATTCCCCAACCTGCCTGATGATGTGAAAGGAGAGGGTGCATGAGCGTGCAGAAGGAGCTGACGTTTAATAATACTCCTTTTTCCTGCAGAAACGGAAGCATTCGCAGAGGCCCCCTGAGCAGTCGGCCACAGTATTTACGGGTCACCCACTGTGCCCAGAGCACTCTGGGACAATCTGGGGGAAGAGCAGCTATTTTGCCAAGATCTAGAAACTGGGACAACGCACCATTAGAGGATGCACAACCAACTTTTCTGTCCTGGGGAAAAACAATGTCAGAAATATTTTGTGGCTGAGATGAGCCCATATGCTCACAGCATTCAGCTCCGAGGTCCTGGTCTCTCTCTCCGGTGGGGAAGCTCGCAGGTGCTGGGTGCTGGGCGTGGAGACCAGCATGTCCTCAGAGAAGGTCTCTTAGGCTGCCTGCGGGGGCAGGGACCTCATTTTACTGGTGGGAAACTGAGTCCAGGGAGGGATGTGACTTGCCCAAGGACATGTGGTCAGAACCAGGTAAGGACAGGTATGCACAGGTGAAGGCAGGTAAAAGCAGGTGCCACAGGAGAGCTTGCCTCCAACCAACAAGCCTACCCTCAATCCTGGAGATCCCCCAATGCTTGTGCCACCTTTTTCACTTCTGCCAGAGGCCCACTGCCCTCGTGTTCCCCCACACATCAAATTTTGGAAGATTCGCTTGTTTCTTCGTAATCTCATGATAACGTCTAGCTCAGTCACGTAAACCTGATACTAGAAATATTCCCAAATCTTACACCCATCTCCCCCAATTCCCCCTGGCAGATGTGCCTCCCGTGTTCCTAAAGTTTAGGTTGTCTGTATTTTAATAGGATTTTTATTAGATTCCATGAGCATTCCATGAATTTAGTTTCCAGGGGTTTGTTTTGAGAGGCCCCCTAAGACTCTATACAGGAGAGTCAGTCTGGGCTGCTAAAGCGTGGGGTGGGGTGGGGTGGGGTGGCTGGAGAGAGCATTTGCTCCCCCCACATCTGAGATGATCAAAATGGGGCGGGTGGGGAGCTTTGATTGACCACTGGAGCCGGAGGGCGGGGAGAGTGGGCCGCTGGACCTCCCAGGCAGGCTGCGGGCTCTTCCCAGCACGGCGGCACAGAAGCCGATACTCTGGGAAGCTCGGTCGTTGCTGGTCTTGAGAGGCCCAGAGAAGGCCATTGTCAAAGTCTGGGGGAAGCTGTAGGTCTTTGAAGCTGTAGCAACGTAACTCAAAGAGAAGGGCGAGCTAGGCGTCCTGACCCACCTCTGACCGCAGACAGAGCCTGGGGACACTTCGCGCCCACCCTGGGGCTGCATCCCACCCCCAGCTTTCTCTTCAGGGTCTCCTCCTGTGCCTTCTGCACCTCCTGGGGCTGGAGCAAGTGCAGAGGGAAGTTGGGGGAGTTAATAGCCCCCAGGGCAACTCTCAGTCAACGTGGGAGCAGAGCTGGGGTTGGGGGGAGATGCTGAGGGGCACTGGGTGGAAGAGGTCCCAGTGGAGCCTCTGCTGCTTCTGGCTGAGACCTTGACAAAGCACCCTCATTTGGGGGTTCCCTCTCTCTGTGTCCCCCTTTCCTGGTCACCCCTGCTTCCTGCCTCCAAGTCCTTATTTCAGACAAAGCTTTCAGGGAACTCAAATCAAAGTGAAATATCGTCTTGGGACTCCGCGTGGTGTCGATTAAGTGGAAGGCATGGATCAGGATAATTGAAAGTGCCCTGGAGACCATGTGAATTGAGGCCACAGTGAAGGGACGTGAAGAAGAGGGTTTCACTGCTGCAGAGCGTCGGCAGCTTGGTGCTTTTATTGGAAAATGAAACATACCCGAAGATCTGATTATAACCAGCTCACAGACTCTTGAGGTTTTTTGGCTAGCAAACAAATAAACAAGACCTTTAAAATTATGAGCAGACAGAATACAGCAAGGTATTAAAAAACAATGCACCATGACTAAGTGAGGTTTATTCCAACAACACTAGAATGTTTAAATACTAGCATATCTATTAGGGCATATATTTGGTAAAACAAAATTTCTTTGTAAAAATAAAAAGGAATAGTTTCAGAATATTTCAATATTATTCAATTTTCTGTACCAAACCAAAGCCAGCATTATGTTTAATTATGAAAGACTACAATCACTCTCATTAGAGTCAAGAACAGGATATGTGAGTCTATTAATATTTCCAGTATTTAACATTTCTCTGGAGTGCTAACCCATGCAATCAAATAAGAAAATTAAATGAGGATTGTGAGTATTAGAAAGGTGGAGGAAAACTTAACATTTCTGCAGCACTCTGATTTTCAATATGAAAAATACCAGGAAATAAACCAAAAGCTCATGAAAGTATAGTAAGGAGACTACAAAAATCAATAGCTTTTATTTTTACCAACAATAACCAGTTGGAAATAAAATGGAAAAATACATACACCATTCTCAGTAGCACCAAAAAAAAAGGAAAAAATTGCTTGGACAAATGTAATGAGGACTTTGATAGACCTATAGTGAGAAACACCCAAAACCTTAAAGTTCAATAGAGGAAAAGATAATACTAGAAGGATAAAAGCCAGTGTAGCGTTATCTTAAGTACCTCAACTGCTAAGCTAGACTGCCTGGTTTCCCAGTCCCAGCTCCACCGGTCACTACTGGTTGAATGTAGACAGCTTTTATTTATTCATTTATTTGTTTATTTTTAGGAGGTACCAGGGCACTCACTCAAGAAGATACACACAGAAGAAGAAACAAGGAAGAAGAAAGAGAGGACTTTGTCAGTTTTGATCCTGGAGCCCCAAAGAGAGAGCTGAGCCATTCACCTGATGGTTGGCCCAGAAAGAAACGAGCCCTGAGAAACAGCTCGGATCGGAAGAAGCTGGGCCCACGGGGCCTTAAGAGGAAGAGGAAGGCTAAACCCTCACAGAGATCCGCAACCATCTTGCTTCAACACGTGGAAACAGACTTTGGGTGGGCAAGTACCTGTTATGTGAGTTGGACTCTTTAGGGCCTTGTAACTATAAGCTTCTACCCCAAATAAAAACCAGCAGATTTCAGGTACTTTGCATCAGCACCCCTTTGGCTGACTAATACAGATAGGGACACTCAATATTCAGGAGCCCCCCCCCCCCCCCGCCAAAGCTCATCAAACCCAATGCTATCCCAAACACAACCACGACAGGACTTTTGTTTTGCACTTGACATGTAGTTTATCTGAATGAATAAACAGCCAAAAAAGAAAAAAACTATAGTAAAGATTCTTATATCTAGAATATATAAAAGAGTAAAACAAAGGGCCTAAGACAAACCAACGGAAGAATGGGCAAAAGACTTGGACAGGTACATCACAAGAGAGGACAAGAAAATGGCCAGTAAGCACATGAAAAGCCACCCAATTTTACTAGTCACCAGAGACATGCAAAGTAAAACCACAGGCGATTCTGTTCATCCCACCAGATTGGCTAAAATGAAAAAGGGAGACGATCCCGTGTGCTGGAGATGGGGTGGACACTGGGGGAGTGTAAAGAGGCACAACCGCTTTGGAAAACTGCTAGGCAGCATCCGCTGTGGCTGTGCAGACCATGGGGGCTGCATGTGGACTCTGCTGTCACTACCACCCAGCCACTCTCTCTGAGGTGCATGCTTGTCTTAGTTTCCCAGCTGCTAAAACAAATACTGTGCAAGGGGTTGGCTCAAACAGTGGGAAAGTATTGGCTCCAGGTTTTGAGGCTAGGAGAAGCCCACAACTGAGGCATCGTCAAGATGATGCTTTCTCCCCAAAGACTGTGGCGTTCTGGGGCTGGCTGCTGGCAGCCCTTGGTGCTTGGCTTTTCCGTGCCTGACGGTGCCCACCGCAGCAGCTTCTCCTCTGTCTTCTGGGTTCCGCTGCCTTCCAGGTTCTGGCTGCGCCCCGTGGCTTCTGCTCCAGTGTCCTCTGCCTATAAGGACTCCGGCCACATTGCGTCAGGGCCCAGGCTTGCTCAGTTTGGGCCATACCTTCACTCATATCTTAAATAGCCCTGCTCACTGGGGGGTCCACAGCCCCCAGGTCTGAACCTGCCTTTTGTGGGCGGCGTGAGTCAATCGCTGACAGCACCCCAGAGTTGCCGGTGCATGCGTGCCACCCGAAGGTCCATCAACGGAGATATGGATGAATGAATTGTGCCGTGTCCACGAACGAAACGCTGCTCAGCAATGAGACTGAATGCCCTCGCCACACGCAGCAGCATGGCCTGACCTCACAATTACCACGGAAACAAAGAAACAGGCGCAAGAGCACATCCTGTGTGACTCCACTGACGGCAAACTGAGCTAAGGGCTGGAAGGCGGCACTCGGAGGGAGGGCGCGAGGCTTCTGGATGCCGGGAGCGTCTGCTTCTTGATCTGGGTACTGGTTCCGTGGGTTGTTCACTTTGGGAAAATTCATCAAACTGTACATTTCGGTTTATGCATTTTCTATAGATACGTTAGACTTCAAGAAAAATTGGCTTTAAAATAGCAAGGAAAACCTTACAAAGGAAAGATAGTGGAGGGGCCCTGCCCTACCTGAGTTTAGCTCTCCTGCAAAGCTGCGATGATTTCCATGGGTGTAACTGGCATGGGGCTCAAGAAAGAAAACCCACCAGCAATAAAGCCAGACGATCACCTGCACCACCCCCCATCGCAGCGGCCCTGCAGGTTCCCTAATGCTCCCCTCTCTCTTTCCTCCACATCTGCCCACCCCACCGCACCTCTCGGGCTCGCTGTTACTCGCCATTTACATCAAAGCTGAAACACGACCTCCTTGCCCTTCCTGAGCCTGCATCAGGTCGGGAGACTTGGAGAGGCCCCGCGTCTCTCCCCGCCAGTGACGGCGTTTTAAGTCTCTGGCTCACCTTGGTCCACAGCACTCAGCACAAAACCATGCATGCAGCACTGCTCAGTATGCTTTTTTCCCCCATTTAATGTTTTAATGTATTTTTATTACAGAAGTTGTGAACTTACAAAGCAATCATGCACATGTGTGGAATTCCCATATAACAGCCGTTCACCAACACACCACACGGTTGTGGAACACTTGTCACAGGTTATGAGATAATATCAGCAGACTGTTACCACTAACTCCGGTCCACAGCATACGGCTGGCATATTTTTTCCATCCCCCCCTGTTATTAACACAGTACATCCCTGGCATTGATGCAAGAATATTACAGGATTGCTGTTACTATAGTCCATAGGGTACATTAATTGTATTTCCCACCTTCCCACCACCCTGCAATAGTGACACTCACCCGTTCTAGTTCACAGAAGGACATTCTTGCATTTGTACTATTAAGCACAATTCTCATCCACCTCTGGTTCACTGTCTTATTCAGTCCCTAGATTATTCTCTAGCTTTCTCTCAATCGACATTCACATCCCTAGACTACCCTTTTCAGCTACAATCCCGTTATAAACCAGCTGCTTCTCACTATAATGTGCTACCATCGACTCTATCCATTTCCACAATTTTACAGTCAAGTTAATTAAAATTTCCAAATACATTAAGCGTCAGTACTCTTTCTCAGCCCGCCTCTTATCTCCTAATAACCTATACTCTAAGTTTTAACTCCATGCATTTATCTTCATATTTAGTTCATATTAGGAGACTATGCAATATTTGTCCTTTTGTGTCTGGCTTATTTCACCTAACATGTTTTCATGATTCATCCATGTTATCACATGTGTCCCAATTTCATTTCTTCTCACAGCAGCATAGTTTTCCATCATATGTATATCAATATACTTTTACCAAATGCATGAATGAGTGAATAAACAATTGAATAAGTGGACAAATGAATAAATGAATGAGTGGACAAATGAGACATGAATGAATGAGGAGACGAATGAGTCAATATATAGACGAATGGATGAATGAACGTGTGAACAGATGAATGAATATTTAGTGAATTAATGAAGTAAACTTAGATGGGAATTAGATTAACTTAAATGTTTTTAAGATGAATGGAAAAGAGAAAATCTGTTCAATAGATGGAGGTGTAATACATGCCTAGCAATTTTGAAAAGGGCAGCTAAATCTCTATCCCCTTCTCACACCTAAATAAGACAAATGGATTAAAAATTTAACCATTTAAAATAAAATAGTAGAGAAATCCACAGCTGATCGTTCTTAAAATCGTAGGGTAGACAAACCTGGAAGTCCTCTCTAAATATGTCAGAAATTCTAGAGGAAAATATCAAGGCACACCACATATCAATTAAAAACTCTTAAATGGACAAATAAAAACTGAATTCAAGCAAAATGAAGAGTGAAAGAGAGGCTGGAGACCATATTTAAACCTACATGTTAAAAAGTGAATAAATATTCTACTGTAGAAAAATCTTTACCAAGCAATGGAAACTATCAAAAAAAAATCCTAATAGAAAAAAGGATAAACAAGAGAGAAAAAGGTTATTTTGAAAAAATTTTAAATGTGATGTTTTTTCAACAAAATATGAGGTTCATTGTCTTCCTATATCCATATAGGAAGACAATGAACCTCAACCTATGCCTCACCTTATACAAAAATTACCTTAAAATGGATTATAGGAAAATGTAAAAGTTGAAACTGTATAACTTTTAGAAGAAAACATAGGAGAAAATCTTTTTGCCCTTGGGTGAGGCATGAGTTCTTAGCTTTATGAACAAAAGCATGATCCATAAAATAAAAACATTAATAATTGGACTTAATCAAAATGTAAAACTTTTGCCCTTTGAAAGATGCTATGAAGAGAACGGAATGACAAAAGACTGGGAGAAAGTAGTTGCAAATCACGTATCTGACAAAGCACTTGTATCCAGAATATTCAAAATAAAGGTCTCAAAACTCGGCAATAAGGAAACAAACTCAATAAGTGTGCAAAAGATTTGGACAGACTTAACGGAAGAAGAACTATGGATGGCAAATGAAAAAAAGCTCGGCGACATTATTGGTCATTAGGGAAATGCGGATTAAAACAAGCTCCCGTTCCACACCCACTAGGGTGGGAGTCAGGGGGACAGTGCTGGCGAAGATGCCGAGCGGCTGGAGGCTGAGATGCAGCTGGGGGGAAGCCGCATGGTAGAACCACTTTGGAAACTAGTTGGGCATTTATTTCCTCATGAACGTAAACGTATTCTTAATATTTGACGTAGGCCAAAAGAAATGAAAAACTTACACTCACACAAAAACCCGTATGTGAATGTTCATGGCAGTTTTATTCATAATGTCAGAACCTGAAAAACCCAAATGAGGCTCCTTCAACTGGTAAATGGACTGAAAAACCGGTGGCACATCCATACAACGGAATTCTGCTCAGTAGTACCAAGGAACAAACCACTGAAGCAGGCAACAACGTGAATGAATCTCACCTGCGTATCTAAGTGAAGGAGGTCAGACTCTGGAGGCCGTCTATTGCCAGAGCCCTTTTAGGTGACAGTCTGGAAAAGGCAGAACCGTGGGGTTGGAGAAGGCATCAGTCGTGGCCAGGGACTGGGGAGGGGGAGAGTTTGAATACAAAGGAAACGCACGACGGAATTTGGGGCGTGATGGAGTTGTTTGTATCTTGGTGTGGTGTTTACACAGCTCCATGCATTTGCCAACACTTGTAGACCTGTACACCAAAAAGAGGGAATTTCACTGTATGTAGTAGAGAAAGATGTTTTAACTCATTGAACTGTAAAAAAAAAAAAAACATCAATGAGTCCATTCTAAACAAAAACAATTGCCAAATAATCATATTAAAATATTTTTATTCACTAGTAATCCAAGAAAGTGAAATAAAATCAATGCTGTGTACTTTCTTTTTCCCAAACAGATTTAAAAGGCACATCCCAGGGTTGCCTAGGATATGGGCTGGGTGACGGGGTAAAGAGACTTAACGAAGCTGTCTGCAGTGTGGCAATATTTATTACTAGAATGCTAGTAATTTGTTCTAAGGAAGTAATTACTCAGAAGCAAAGAACATATGCAGAACGATGTGCACTCGTGCTGGTTTATAATCATCCCAAACTAGAAAATACCCAGAGACCCACCAACCGCAGTCTGAATGAATAAATCGTGCCCTTTTTAAGTCATGGAACCCCACACAGTGACAAGAATGAAGGAGCTACTGCTACACTCAACACATGGATTAATCTGACAAATCAAAATGCTCGTCACAAATTAATTTTAGCACAAACATAAAATGGAATATTACGCAGCTGATATAAATGGGTATGTAGGGCTATATTTGATGACACAAAAAGATGACTACAATACAGTGTTGGTTAGAAAAATTGACTCAGAGCATCCTATAAAGAAACATCCGTGGACGACCCATTTATGAAAAGGGTCCTTGAACATGCCTTCATGCATGTGCACGTGTGTAGAGAGCTGTTGGTCTAGTCTGGCAGGCTGCAAAAGCAGTGGGAATGTGCTAGCTTACAAGCCTACAGTTCCGAGGCCATGAAAATGTCCACATTCCACCTGGAGACTGGCTGCCGGCGATCCTGGGCTCCGCTATCACATGGCAAGACACGTGGCAGCATCTGCTGGTCTCTCCCTTCTCTTCCAGGTCTTGTTGCTTCCATCTTCTTGCTTCCGTGGCTTTCTCTCCCTTTGTCTGAATTTCATTCTCTTGGAAATGACTCCAGTAGGAGGGATTAAGACCCACCCTGGGCCACGCCTTAACTGAAGTAAACTCATCAAGGTCTTACCTACAATAGGAATGGATGAGCTTTAAGAACATACTTTCCTGGGGTCCACACAGCTTCCAACCATCACAGCTGTGGTGGGAGATGCCTTTCACCCCAATGTTGCCATTAGGTGTGCAATCTTGAAGTTGCTGCAAATAAACAGTCAATAAATCGGGGTATGAATGTCACAGAATACTTTTGCTGTGCCTGGCACAGTGCATTTGTGTTGTGTGATCAACAAGAGATGTCATGTGTCAGCTTCCTGGGGTTGCCGTAACAAAGTCCCACAAACTGCTCAAAACAGCAGAAGTGTGTGCTCCCCCAGTTCTGGAGGCGGAAGTCCAAAACCAAGGTGCCGGCAGGGCCGCGCTCCCTCTGAGGCTCTGGGGAAGACCCTGTCCCAGCCGTCTTTTCTAGGTTCTGGTGGCTTCCAGCAATCCTTGGCTTGTTCCGATCACTGCCTCTGGGTCCTTCTGTCTGTCCCTCTGTGTCCACATTTCTCTCTTCTTATGAGGACACCAGTCCTATTGGATGTAGTGGGCACCCTAATTCAATACGACTGCAACTTGGTCGCAATCTGCAAAAGCCCTCTTTCCATTTGTGGATTCTGGGTAGACACGAACTGGGGGGAGGGCAATATTCAACTGAGAACATGCACTGTTGTTTTCCATCAGTCATGCCATCCGCGGATTCCTCCACCCCATTGAACACATAAGCATACACCTCCCCTTCCAGGAATCTTCAAATGCGTCCTGGGCCGACACCTTTGGTGGGCCACCCCAAAACTCTGGGGTCACCTCTTCCCTGAACCTAACTCTTTTGTTTTCTCACACTGCCCAATTTTCCTGGGTGATCTTGTCCATCATGCCTTAACCCCTCACATCTGTCCTTCAGCCTCTGCTGAGCATCCCACCTTGACATCACTGTCTGGAGAGCCCACGGGGGCTTCAAACTCAGCATAGCCAAAAGGGAACTCAACACCCTTCCCACAGTGCTTGCAGTCTTGTCCACTTAGTCACCGGGCTGAGTCGTCCAGCCTCGACCCCCTCGACGGCCTCCTTCACCTCCGGCTCCAGAACGCACCTCTCCCCTGCTGGAACTCTCGGGTGATTCATCTCCAAACTCCTGCTTGGGGTGGCAGAGCCCTCGAGGTCCCTGTCTTCCCATCCCTGCCCCCTTCCATCACCTTCCTTCAGAGAATTCTCTAGTTCGGCTCCAGCTTCCTGCCCTTCTCCCCCTCCCCCAAGACTGGACCAAGCCCCTGCTTGACCTCATGCTCGAGCCACCCTTGTGCTCTCCCGGCTGGAAGGGGCCCTAGTTCACCTAGCTTGGCGTTTCCTCTACCCACACGCCCTGAGGTTTGCCGAGTGGAATCAGTGACCGTTGGAGCTGGGTCCAGGTTTCTGATCCGATGTCACGCAGAGACGTGGTTGAGCTGCTGCTGTGCAACGTGTACCCGGCACCGTGGAAGGTACGGGGCCAACGAGACGCACATTTGGCTTCCGCAGAGCGTGAATCAAGTGCAGCAAGGAGATGCATGATTTGGTACTTCCCATAAAAGAAGATGGCACTGAGTGCTACATGTAGGACAAAGCAACGTGGAGCCAGAGGGCAGGAGGTGCTCACTGATACGCACAGACAAGGTTATAACAGGCTGTGTTTAGAATTTCTTACGAAGCATGACAATTTCACTCATACGCATATGCAAAGTCAATTTTTGTTATAAGAATCAATGACTGTGCATCTATGTCTCTGAAGGCAATTTGAGATTTTTTTTTTATAAAGGAAATGATTAATAAAGTAATAATTCTGATCTATTACCACTGTCTGGGAAATGTATGGAGCCATTTGGTAAGTTTCCACTTTTAAAAATGTTTCTTCCTTTGCCCTTCCTTAGGTCAGAGTTAAGAAATTAATTCTAGAAGGAGCAGGTAACATAAAAGTCAAAAGAAAATGACAAATGGTAAATTATTTGACATTCCCTGACAAGAGAGTGAATGCTTTTTCCTGCGTCAGTCTTCGAGTTAGAAAGAGCTTAAGTTCTGTTCTGGGTCCTTACGTGTCCTCCTTCCAGAAGAGAGCGGACCCCGGCCATGTGCAGGGCGCGACAGTGGAACCGTTTCCTTAAAGGATTTACCTCTCCTTTCTTTACACAACAGAATGTGCATGACCACAGGCTGGAGAGCAGAGGCCCGTGTTTAAGAAAACCAGGGGCTTCCCCTGTTCAAAGCCCCCCTCACCCCCTCGGGCTGGGCCGGGTTTAGGGACCTCAGGTGGGGGGGCCATGTGGGGGCTGGTCCCCACTGCCAGGCTCCCCAGCCTCTGGTCTAGGACTCTCTCCTGCACGGGCCTGTCTCCCCTGGGGTCTGTCACACCCCCAGGGCAGGCCTCTGCTTCGGGGATAAGCCAGGGCCAGGGAAAGGTGCACAGTTGGCGGGGGGCAAGTCGGGCCATTTGGGAATCCCCCGAGAGTGGCTGCTGGGCAGTCCCGCCTCGGCAGCTTGGCAAAGCCACAGCGTCTTCCAGGCAGTGCTGCTGTCACACGGGACCGTCTACACCCCGCTAGTGCCCAGGTACTGGGCTCCCCTTGGGGAAGTGCAGCTCCATCTCTCGGAGAGTCTGTTCCTTCCTGTTCAAATTGCACCAAAATTGGCCCCTGAGGCAGGAAAGAACCATTAGTTGTTTCGATGGCTTCAAAGCTTGGAGACTGGAGGGGACGTGAGAAAGCACTCCCCATCGCCATCATTCTGTGTCCCCTTCCTCGGCCCTTTTCATCATCCCAACATCAGTCAAATATTTGGGGATGGAGGAAATAAGTGTAGATGTTGGAAATACTATAAGGCTATGACTATGCTATATGGCAACACTTTTAAATGTTATTTATTAGTGCTACCTAAATAAAAGTGTAATAGGAAAATGAGTTCTTGTCAGGACAGACGCTAAAACAAAGAGCACAAGCAGAGTTGCATTGTTGCGTGGAGAGAATGACTTCTCCCAGGTCGGCCTGAGGCCCCAGCGAATTTTATTCCAGGCACCTCTCTGAGCTGGACATGGGGTGTAGGCCCATCTTTGGGAGGAGGGGGCTGATGGATGAGGGAGACAGGAGAGCTGAGCCAAGCTTCCCTGATTCCAGAATTTTTCCCATTGTCATTATGGACAATGTCAGTTGATGCTAATTGTACCCCTGCAAGTTCTTGAAACTTAAAACCATCCTCCCTACACCCCCCTAAGAAAACAAGCATGAAATTTGCCTTCTCTTAATATATTTGGCAAGTCAAGCCAGTGGAAGAATCCTTTTCAGAATCTGGAACACCGAGGATGGAAACCACCTGAAAAGAGAGGTGGGGGGAACGGCTATGGCTCAGGTCGTTGAGCACCTGCTTCTCACGTGGGAGGTCCCGAGTTTGATCCCTGGTGCCTCCTAAAAACAAAACCAAACAGTAAGCAAACAAATGAGAAAATCAACTCAGGGGAGCCGACGTGGCTCAGTGATTGAGTGCCGGCTTCCTGCGTAAGGTCCAGGGTTCAATCCCCGGCCCTGGTAAAGGAGAGGTGGGCGAGCCCGGTGGGCAGGGCATGGGGCTGGCCCCTGGTTGTGTGGCCGGCACGTCCTCACCTGAGCTTCCTCTCTGTTGCCGGCACCAGCGCCGGCACCAGCTGTCCGATGGGGATGGGGGTTTACTTTGGCACCCGAGCCCCAGATTCCTTGTTTGTCGTTAGGGATGTTGCTAGGATGATTTCGCTGTTTTATGAGGGGAAGTGAAATCGTGCATAGAGAGGGCTTAGCACTGAGCTCAGTGAACATCAGCTATTGTCGCTATGAAGACCAGTTGAGAGAACCGGAGATATTTAATCCAGAAGTAGAAGGCTTTTGGGTGGGCGATTAAGGCAAGACTACAACCAATGGAACCTTAAGGGGCAGCTTTGGGTTCAAAAGAAAGAACTTCCAGTGACATTGGTTCCATGGTCCTCGATGGGCCATTTGGGGTAGCACATAGGAAAGGGTTAAAACGTTTAAGACTTATTTTAAAGCAAGTTTCAGAAATCTGAGAACCACAGTAAAAGCTCCCTGCGCTTCATGCACTGATGTCTGCGTCGATCGGAACCGCTGGCTGCCCTGACCGTACTGTCCTGCGTACTCAGGAAGCCACAGTGCCCACATTCCAGAGCCGAGGTCCCTCGGATGCCTGCCCGACGCTGCTGCCGTCTGCCTCCCTCGTGGCACAGCGAGCTGCACCTGCTCTCCTCCACAGGGCACATGAAAATTCCACCTGAAGGGCAGTGCACCACTGCCGCGTCCACTGCTGTAGAAAAGTCCATTTTACTGTTAGTTGGATAGAAGCTGGAAAGACGGTGGGGGTCCTCTGTGGAGGCATGTGGTCCCCCCATGGGCCACCCACCTGCGGCCCTGGGGACCCCCCGAGCTGCGTGCTTCAGGGGTGCGTTGGGCTGTCTTGTGGAGAGTGCACTTGGCCCATTGGAAGCGTCCAGGCAGAGGTGAGATGGTGAGGAGGGGGGGTCCGGGGGGGGGGGTCCCTGTGTTGTCTAGAGCTGTGACCCAGGTGGCAGGTGACGGACTTCCTAACTCTACAAGTCTAGGAACAAAGAACACAAAAAGGGATTTCAGCACAGCCCTCGGATAACCCAGAAATCCGATGAAACCGGGCTCGCGCTTCTTCATTAGCAGTGATGAACACTCTTATTAAGCGAGGCTTTACGATACAGCCTTGGCGCTAAGGGTTAACCGGCCCAGGGATAACTTGATTACGGTATGCACATCGCAGAGAATTATAGCCAGTGTCTTTTGCTTAATGACTTGTCCTCAGCATCTTTCCGTGTATTTCCTATGTGCCTTGGAATGCTAAAGCTGCAGAGAGTTACAAAAAGAATATTATCAGGTCAAGAGAGGACCGTATTTTGTTGCTGTAAAAGGCATAAAGTGAGAAAAGGAGAATCGGGGCTTAGTAAAGACGGAATAAAGATGGAAAGTCAGTTGTTGAGCATGCAATCAATAGTTTCAATGACAACTAAATATAGATTACTTCCATACCTGAAGGGTTTTTTTTGTTTGTTTTATTTTTAATTCTATAATTAGAGCTTGGATAGCTTCATAGTCTTGTGTGGGTATGAGTTTTTTGTCGCTGTATCTGTTCTTAAAAATAGCAAATTAAATTGAAGGCCTGGTTTTAAAAAATAAAAGCAGCTAAAAGGAGTTGGTTTGGGGCCTGGTTTAAGCATTTTCACACCCGAGGCTCAAGAAGGAATTGAGATGGAGGCTTCCATTCCTGCTTTGGATAATGTCATCTGGGTACAGAGGGGAGGCGGCAGCCTGAGGTCAGGCTGAAATAGCTCCCCTGGATCCGTGACTTGCTTGAGAGTCTTAAATTCGGCACGTTGGTTGCCTTATTTTTAACATGACCGCGTAGAGTCTTGGGATTAATAACTACTAAAATTGCTGTGTAGCCAGCTGCAAAGCCGGTTGTGGGAGAAGTGCTGATGGTAATTAGACGAGGTAGGCTGGGGAGCTAATTGGTTTGCAGCGGCTTGACAGCCTGTCCGATGGCAGCACAGTCAAGCCCGGGGCATCGTTACACAAATTCAAGAGCCCGACTAGAAAGGTGAGCATGAAACATGTTAACCACACAGAGGGAGCTGCCCGCTAGGCTCAGGCGGCCTGTTGGGCAGCTGTTAGCCCGTTCTAGAGAGAGCAGCCGTATCAGGGAGTTCCACGGTATTTCCACCAATGGAGACTCCATCCCGGGCCAACAAAGGAGGATACCTGAGCCACCAACAGTGAGCTGGGCTGGTTAGAGATCATAACAAACTAGGTAAAGAAATGGTCATCTTTTTAAAAATCCTGGCTGGGGAGGAAACTTTTAGAAGGAGAGAGAGGAATAATGCTGGGAGCCAGTCAGAAGAGATGTATCAGTCAGCATGGGTCATGCTATATTGTGATAACAAACATCCCCAATTCCAGGTGGCTTAACCCAAAAAGGGTTTATTTCTCACCCACATGAGAATTTATTTCTCGTTCACCCCTGTGGGTCTGGGTGACTCTGTAGGCTTGGGTCCTCCACATGCCTCCAAAATTGCTGTGGTAGAAGAAGAGTGAGCAAGGCAAATTACCCAGTAGCTCTTAAGTGGCTCCACCTGGAAGTGACACGCCCCACTCCACTCATGCTTTCATTGGCCAACGCAAATCATATGACCATGCCTAACTTCAAGAGGGCAGGGAAACGGAATTTTCCTTCTGTGTTCAGGAAGGGGAGGCGAGCCAGAAAGAGGATCAGCTATCCAGTTTAAGGCAGGCAGCTGGCCTTGGTAATGTTTACCTTCAGGCCGTGATTATTTAGGAAGGTGGAAACCACTTTCCTAGGGACTGCACCTTTCTTTATGATTCTGCCCTCAGGTGGATTACCCGACAGAGGTTATCTCCTCTCCTGAGGAGCACGTAACCTAGTTTTTCCTGTGTCGATGAGGAAGGGAACGTTAAGACCACATGCACACATGCACACAGATGCACACAGATGCACACGCTCCTAAAGTACGAGCATCTGAGTCGACAGCGTTGAAGGGCATAGAGTCAAACAGACCCAACCTTGAGCCCTGCCCCTTGCTCCTCAGCTTTGGCTGTGACTTTGGACATGTAACTTTTAGTTTTCTATGCCTCAATTTCCTCATCTTTCAAGTGGGGTTAATAATGATAAGATAGCTAAATTATTAGGATATTGTGAGAATTAAATAATTTAAATAAAATGCCCCTAATAACTATTCAGAAAAGGTTATTATTACTTTGTAACATTGCTATTCTTAGTAATAGAAATTACTTTGTATTCACTAAAATACACAATAGGGGAGTGGATGTGGCTCAAACGGTTGAGCTCCCACCTCCCACAGGGGAGGTCCCAGGTTCCGTTCCCGTTGCCTCCTGAAAAAAACAAACAAACAAACAAGCAAACAAACAAAAATGAACAACAAGCAAAACAATGAAAAAAACAACTCAGGGAAGCCAATGTGGCTCAGTGGCTGAGCGCCAGCTTCCCACATATGAGGTCCTGGGTTCAACCCCCAGCCCCCAGTACCTAAAAAACAAACACACAAACAACAACAACAGCAAAAACCACGCAATAATTCAAGTCCAAAGAACAAGATGGACAAGGGGTAAAGAACTCCTATATCAACAACAAAATATCAATTCAGATGGTAGGTCCCTGACACATTTTTGTTAATCACTCATTCAGCAGAACCCCGACTGCCAGATTGTATTATGGTTTGGTGAATATCTCTCCTACTGCCCTACTCCGCCCCACTGTCCCCCCATGGGAAAAGTGCACGTCCCCCACCCCACTGGGGTTGGCATGGCCATGCGGCTTGCTTTGGCCAAAGGACTCTGGATGGGAAGGACCACTCTAAGCTGAAGCTGAAGACTGGGGCTCACCAGTGCTCACACACTATGAGACAAGCAGACCCCAGATTCCACCACTCTTTCAGCCTCAATTGCAGAATGAGAGACACATGGAGTAGCGCTTACCTGAACCTGATTTGACGTGTACCCTGGATCCAAGCTCCGTGGAGTCCGGTGGAGCCCGGCGGAGCCACGGCAGAGCCACGGCAGAGCCCAACGGAGCCCCATGGAGCCCAGCGGAGCCCAGCGGAGCCACGGCAGAGCCCATGGAGACCAGCAGAGCCACGGCAGAGCCCAATGGAGACAAGCAGAGCCACGGCAGAGCCCAACGGAGCCCCATGGAGCCCAGTGGAGCCCAGCGGAGCCACGGCAGAGCCCATGGAGACCAGCAGAGCCACGGCAGAGCTCAGCGGAGCCCCATGGAGCCCACCAGAGCCACGGCAGAACCCAGTGGAGCCCACTAGAGCCCAGCAGAGCCACGGCTGAGCTCAATGGAGACAAGTAGAGCCACAGCCACCCTGCAGTCCTGTGAGCAAAAAACATGCTTGTTGTTGGAAGCTCCTAAGATTTGAGAGTTGTTACCACTGCAAAAGCTACTAGTACACCTAGAATGTGAGAAAAACTTGAACCTAATCACAGACTTTCAGCGAACTACATTCAACTTTAGCATTAAATAAAATACACTTGTTATTGCAGGAAGATGTACCTGATATACTACAAATTGAAAAACTGGCCAGCTTGAAACAATGTTTTGCTATTATATATTTATTTAGATCTTTGAATGCATATGTAGATACATACATATGTAAAACCTAATCTGTGCAAATACATAGTAAAAGGTTAATCGTATTTGTTTCAGCATTAGGAATTACGGGTAATTGTTCACAAGTCATATTTTACATTCTTTTTTTAAAATATAAGATTACTACAGAGATCTTATATTTAAATATTATTAAAGGGATATTTAATGGGAAAAAGTCTTTTTCTATCTTTCTCTGACCCCTAGTCTCACTTCTCAGAGAGAATAGTTTCTTGCTTTCCTTTCAGAAATGTTCTCCATATTTTCAAATGGCTCTGATTCACAAACTAGTTAAAAAATTAAAGTTTAGCCAGTCTCTGAGTGAAAAGGTATAATGATCTAAAATAATATTATATCTAGAATTAATTGTAGAAGTATTACATAGAACACACTAATCTGTTTCTCATTAAAATTATGGATTAAATTTTAATCCCTATATTTCTTGAAATCAGAAAAATAAAGTCTCTGTACTCTTATTTGTGTTCCTATTTGAAAGGTTTATATGTAGCTTTGAAAAAATCTCATTTAATACAATAATTCAGGATTATAGATTACATTTTTAGATGCATTTCAAAAATCTTTATTAAAGCGTTTTAAAGAAAGGAAAAAATTCCATAAAGATTCTAGTCAGTTCTCTAGCACTTCCCAACCTACTATGTGGATTCAAAATTCTTCCATTTTAGTGGGATTTGTAGGTAAGAAGTCTGAAGTCTTATGGCTGGAAGTCATAGGAACAAAAAGCAAATAAGTTGATATGCCATGTTCACTGGCAGCTTTTTGTGGATTCATTTCTACGATCCAAATCTGTTATTGATGGAGCCACCAAGGGGGAAAAAAATCTAAATAGAATTTGACATTGAAGTATTCAACATGTGAAAACTGATGTGGCGAGAGGTAGGTCTGCAAGAAGATAAAAGATCTTTCTAGTGGGGCATCTCACCTGACTTGAGAGAATTGCATCATCCAGATTAACATTTCCATGGCACGTGACCCATCCAGGGTCCAGGGATGGAATCATGCCTGGGATGCCCAGCACCAGGAATACCTTCTTACCGGCTCTTCGCCGTGTAGGCTGTAAAAGGTAAGCTGCGCAGGATAAAGTGGGGGGCCCAGCCGGGGGCAGCCGAGCCCTGGTTGGGGGAAGCCTCTGGTCTCCATCTTTTCTGCGTGACCCATACTATGCTGTTGACTTCCCCTCACCTGCCCTGGTTGCCTTCCCTCCCCGGGACAGGGTCTCGTCTCTGGACCTGGGAAGCCAGTGGGTGGGGAATAAGGAGAACTGAACTTGGAGCCAGAAGTTGTCGCCATTTTGGAAAACGACTTGGCAGTTTCTTAAAAGGCTCAACGCCCACCTTAAAGGACCCAGCCGTCGCACTCCTGGGCGGAGGGAAAGAGAAAGGAAAGCACACATCCTCACAAAGACTCGTGGGTGAGCGTTCAAGGCAGCTTTGTTTTCAGTGGCCCCAAACTGGAGACCAGCCGGGCGTCCATCCTGGCCAGATAAGCAGCTTAGGGCCCGGCCACACCGTGGGCTACGGCTCAGCCACGAAAGGGAATGCGCTGGGCTTACATGCGACACTGGAGATTAATCTCAGCATTTTGCTGTGGGAAAGGAGCTAGACCTCCACCCCACCCCAGCCCCAAAAGGAAAAGTACGTACTGTATGATCCCATTTATATGAAAGTCTAAGAAAGACAAATGGGCTCGACAGTGCCAGAAAGCAGCCTGGGGATAAGGTGAGTAGAGAGATGGGTCACAAAGGGGCACGAGGAAACCTTTTGGGGTGCTGGATCTGTGTGTGCTCCTGGGTGTGGATGCCAGCTGTGCCAGTCAGGCGTGGCTTTGCCCCTCCGAGGACATTTGACAATATCTGGAGACACTTTGGGTTGTCCCACCTCGGGGTCTGCTACTGGCACCGAGTGCTGCTGCAAAGCATCCTTCAAGGCACGGGGCAGCCCCCACAGCAAAGAGCTCTCCAGCCCCCAAAGCCAATCGAGCTGAGGTGGAGAGCCCGGGTGTGTACACAGGTCACTTTTCAGCCTGCACACTTTAAATACAGGCAGTTTATTGCAAAGAAACAAAATAAAACCCCAGCACTGCCCCTGGCTAGCTGTGTGTCCTTGGGTAATTCACTTCACTTCTCTGAGCCTGTTTCCACTTTGAAACTATGGGGTAGAATAGCATCTATTTCCCAGAGTCATTTAGCATCAAACAAGGCCCTGGGATGTGAGCCAAACACTATACAGATAAAAAGAGCATGGTGGTAATTTACAGACCTGCTTCCAATGAAAACCCAGCTGTTTTGTGTGTCCTTCTATATGATACTGACTTTGGCTCTCAACTGAAGCATTTGATAAAATCACTCATAGAAAAGGTATCGTAACTGGACTGAAGTCCTTAGAAAACCAAAGGAATAGAAGAAAAACTCTAAATTTTTAGGTAATGGCGCCAGCCTTGTGGGGGAGGGGAGATGGCATGGGGGGATGTGGGAAGAAGCACTGGGCAGACCACCTAGAGGTCACTTTACCTGTGGGAGCAAGGACCTTGGGATGACCTTGAAGCCAGGCTTTCAGCCTGTCCCCATCAGGAAATATAACTCTGATACAATTTATTTAAAAATCCTAAAAAATGCCCACATCCTTTTTTTTTTTTTTTTTTGGCCAAGGCTGGCGTTCACCAGGTGTCAGCCCAGAAACCCTACAAAAATGAAGCCTCTTGATGTTCCTAAAGAAAATCCCACTCTCCCAGGCCACCCACGAGCTGAGCTTCATGCCTGGAAAAGCTGTTCTGAGAATTACTAATAGTGCACATTTTTGCAGTTTAGCTCAGGACCTAGTAATCTTGGCATTATCCCTACTGGGCGCCCTCTCGCTTTGATTCAATTGCACCTTGGGGAAGATAAATATGAGAGCGGCTTAGGAACCAGGAATTGAGAATCCTCAATCAGCTCTTTGTTCACTTTTGGCCACTGGGTGAGAAGGAGAGAATTACATCGGCAGCCAGAACACAACACCTTTGTGGACACGTAGTTCCTGGAACTTCTGGAATCCAGTGGCTGGGAAAGGCCAGGCTTAATTCTCTGCTCTCACATCAGCCAGCTCAATGCTGGCAACCTGGGCCTGTTAATAGCTGTCCTCACAGAGGCAGCCAGGAGGAAGCCCGCGGGAGGCACACACGCAGCTTCTGGGCTCCCGGATTCAAACGCTTTTCCCCACGTCTTGGCAGCGTCCCAGCCCATCTCGAAGTAGATGGCCAGGGGTGGGAGTGGATGCCAGAGGACTCAGATTCCCCCAGCATGGTGGTCCACTAGGAACATGGGGTCATTTCCCTCATCTCTTACCACACCTCGTGCCTCCTAAGAACACTTCACTGTCTGCAGAATCAAGCCCAAGCGTCTCAGGGTGGCATTACACATTGCCAACCTGGCCCCATCCCGCTATGTGCTTTAGGGGAATGGAATCCGTCCTGGTGCACCCTGACTTTGCCATTGGGGGTCCCCCTGCTGAGAACGCCGTTCCCTTCTTCTCCAGGGCACCTCCCACCCAGTGGACGCTCGGAGATCTTCTTGGACAGTGTCCCCTCCAGGTGGGCTCCCTCGATGCTGCGAGGCTGGCTCACACCTAGTCCCCGGGGCTCCCCGGCACCCCAGGCTTCCTCCCACCCCAGCAGACCGTGCTGTGCTGACCCCAAGCAGACTGCGAGAAGAGCCCTTTCTTGGTCATTTTTGTATCCTCCGTGCCAGGTTCACTACCCGGCCCACAGGACACCCTCGACTGATGCTTGCTGAATACACATGCCCAATAAAGTTTGGATGAAACAGCATACTTAAGCACGGCACGAGGGGGCTGCCGCCTGCAGGAAGTGGAGACATCAGGTCCTCAGCGCCTCACTGGGCCTTCTGAGCGGCAGAGCTCCTGCTTGGGGAAAGGCGCCCTTGGGGCTGGCAGGCGCCGGCTTCCTTGCCTCCGAACAGGCCAGGCTGGTTGGGTTGGTTGTGGGGTGGGGGTGGGGGTGGGGGTGGGGGGTAAGAATCAGGAAGAAGGAGGTTGTTCTCCATAATCTGGCTTGTTTATCCAACAAACAATAAAACAGAGGGCAGGATTGTTCCGCGATGCCAGGCAGCATCCATGAGAAAGACCCCACTGGACGGAGAGGTCTGCTCAGGAATGCCCGGAGCCTGGGAGGCAGAGGGAGGAATGAGGACGGGGCGTGAGAACCAGGGAGGGGGCCCAGGCTGCGGCGTGTGGGAGCTGGCACTGGCGGAGAGAGCCAACAGCACGCATTTCTTCCCATCTCCAGGTTCAGGGCTGTTGCCATGGTAACCTGAGATTGCCCGAGGTAGGAGTATTTACACCACGGCAAGCAGCGAATGCTCCAGAGCGGACGTGCTCCTCCCACTCCCAGGGTTAAATGTGTTCACCAGCACATCACAGCCCAGAGCGTCCCTGCAGCCTGGAGGCTCTCTGGGGTCTGCCGAGCAAGGCACCTGCCTC
The DNA here is from genome assembly GCA_026826555.1 of Tolypeutes matacus. Classification (NCBI taxonomy): domain Eukaryota; kingdom Metazoa; phylum Chordata; class Mammalia; order Cingulata; family Chlamyphoridae; genus Tolypeutes; species Tolypeutes matacus. The sequence goes on from JAKSZT010053989.1 coordinate 1,642,269, forward strand.
CTCTCCAGGCTCCCACCTGTGAGCCACAACTGGGCCGAGTGGACCTCAGCCTTCACCTGGAGCCACGCCCCGTTACCTGCACCCACCACCCCGTTCACCCTCTGCCCTGTCCTTGTTGACCCACTGCACAGTGGGTCCCTTGTAGCAAGACCACATCTTACTCCTCTCTCTGTCCCCAGCGCCCAGGACAGAGCTGGACAGATCTGCTGTGGACGGAGTGCTTCTCCCTGGGACGGGCTGGGCCAGGGCACTTCTCCGCTCTTCTCTCTAAATAAAGTGGAAATCCACGAAGCTCCTCACTGAGGGGCTGTGCCTTGCTGTGGGAGAAAGCTGTTAAGCCTTTCATCACACAGGACCCTTTGGGTTCCTGCAGACAGAAAACTCACCTCGATTGACTCGACACATGAGTCTGGAAAAGGCAGAGAGAGCTCAGGCACAGCCAGGCCAAGGCATTCTGCTTCCGTCTGCTGAGCTCCTGTATAAGGAAGGCTTCCTCACGTGATGTCATCGGTGCTGGGTTTATGCAAATAGATTAGGCTCCGTTCAAAATCTTGGCTGCCCTCTTCACTCGCCTGCCTCTGCTGGAGGCTTATATTGCCCCATCCCACGGGCAAGAATCAGGCTTGGCCACTGACTTGTTTGGGTCAAGGAGATATGAGTGAGGTGACGTGTGCTTTAGCAGAAGCTTTAGGAGCTACTGTATATTTCTGCCACTGCTCTCTTTCCTTTGCCGTGATCTCTGTGTGTCCCAAGATCAACAGAGAAGGAGGCGACTGCTCCTTCAGAAATGAAGAAGACATGGAGCTGAGCTGCAGCCGATCTGCAGCGGACGTGAATGTGAGACATGTACCTTTGTTGTAAACTACCGAGATGACGGGGTAATAGTTACACAGCACAGCTTGATGTAGGCTAGCTGATACAGTCCCCTCAGGGGACCCGGTGGAAAGAGCACCTCTCTTTACCAGTCCCTTCAACAAGAGTCCTGTGTTTGAGGCTCACTAGACTGGCCTGGCTACAAGTCGACCTTGGAACCAATCCCAGCTAAGATGATATGACATTCAGTTAGGCCAAGTGGGGAAGGTCGGATCCAACAGAATCTTAAGTATGGAGAGCGGGGTAGTGTGATTTTCTAGGAAGAGCTGGGGTGCTCTTTCTAGAGAAGAGGCGAATGGATTCTAGGTAGTCATAGCTGGCAGTTGCCTCCTTCACACTTATACTTGCTGAGCCCTGAGGTGGGAAGTCCAGGGCTCCTGAGAAGAGATAACACAGAGCCCTGCCCCCTGCCTTCAGGAGCCCTAGAAGGCAGCTCAGAAAATAAGGTGTGAAAACTGAGACAAAGTAGTAAACTGGTGACACGGATAGATAGGAAGCGCTGGGAACTGATAGATACTGAGAGAAGCTGATGAGAACTGGTAGATATTGACAGATACTGGTAGGAATTGAAGGGAACTGATAGATACTGGTAGTTATTGATGGGAACTGATAGAGAGAGGCCTTTGTGACTGCCCAGGGAAGGGGGTACTCAGCCTGGGTGAGCCTGCACCCCAGTCCTTGAGCAGTCCCCACCCCTCCCCATCGTTGGGCCGTGTGGGTTGACTCTGTACTGTTCTTTTATCGTGGGAGCCTGCTTGTGCTCGTGAGTCTCCCTTCTACTTGTCCATGGCCCCGGCACACGCTCTGTCACGCTCACCCTCTTCCCACTCGAACTTGTTTGATGCATGCACGGGAAATGCATGTGTCCTTGCAAAACACAGGAGTTTGTGGTGAGTGTGTGCTTCAGACTGATGCAAATGCGGCTGCAGGTGGATCGCGTTCTCTTTCTTATTTTTTCACCCAGGGCTGTTTCCAAGCTCCCTCCACATTGCCTCTCGTTTGTTGAGCAAGACTGTGTCAGTTTGCTCCTCTGTTTCTCGATGTTTTACTAACCCGGGCTGCCCCACCTCCTCGCCTCCCCAGGCAGTGCTGGGAGGGGACGTTTCCTCCCAGAGCCGCTGCTATGCATCTGCGCGCCCACCCCACGAAGGCCTTTCCGGAGTGGCCGACGTGCCCCCAGCAGGCTGCAGGCCACCTGCCTCTCCACCGTCCTGCCAGCACCTGCCTCGGCAGCTCTCTAACCTGAGCAGACCCGGGCCTTGCAGGGAATCTCCACGCTCTCATTTGCCTCCTCCTGATTACTAGTGCCTTTGAGTGGCTCTTCATTGATGTGCTTGTCGTTTGCATTTTCTCTATTGTGAGGTGACTTTTTTCCTCTGTGGGTGTGCCTTAAAGAACCTGTTCCTCCTGGATTTCCAGGAGGAAATCCAATGGGGTGCTTTTAACCACAAGCACACACGTAACAAAAGGAGCCTTCCACGAGCCCGAGGGCTGGGGCAAGGGGACTTGGCCGCCTCTGGCCCCACCCCCAGTTTCCTGGTGTCGCTTCATCATTTTGGTAGAGCTGCAAGCCTGAGACTCCAAGTGCTCTTTAAATGCTCGTCTCAGGCCAGGTGCTTCTTGAGCTGAAAAATGCTGGCTGGTGCCCAGCACCCGGGGGACGGCAGCAAGGGCTCCATTCCCGACGGATGACACCCCAGTGGACCCGAAGTGCAGTCTACCCGGCGGACAGAGAACCTGGAGAGGCAGCACTCCCTTTGCTAATTGCCTGCTGAATATTTTCAAGACTGGAAACCATTTCCCTGGACGCAAATGCCAAGGTGCCGCATGCAGTGGTTGGCCTCAGGGGTCGACGTGGCTGCCAGTCATTCAATCCAGCACAGACTAGGTGCTGGGAGGGCATTTTATAGACGTGGTGAGCATTTAGTCAGTTGGCGTTATTGACATTTTCTTCAACGATGTGGGTGGGCGTCATCGTCAGGTGAACATCCTTAAGGTCAAACACTGAGGTTTCCTAGAAGAGAAGAAGAAATTCTGCCTTAAGAGTGCAGCACAGCACCAGTCCGAGTTTCCAGCCTGCCAGTCTGCTCTGCAGATTTCAGACTTGCAACCCAACAACTGTGTGAGCCAATTCCTTAAAATAAATCTCCTACATCTATCTGTCTGTCTGTCTGTCCGTCCATTCATTCATCCCATCCACCCATACACGACCCATACACCCATCCATCTTTTATTGTCCATCCATCCATCTGTCCATCCACCCATCCATCCTATTGATTGATTGTTTTTCTGATCCCCCATGTAAAGGGTAGGATGACACGCCACCCCAGCATCAACATGGGTAGGACCAAGATTTCCTGTGTGTGGACGTGTATGGCTGGCCGTACCTGCCTTTGACACACATTTTAATCACAACTGTGATGTACTTCTGTAGCAGTTTGGCATTGTTTGTGAATTCCAAAAATGGTTACTGGATTATGTTTGTAAACTGGTCTGTTGGAGGTATCACCTTTAATTGATTAAATTATGATTAGGACTTAGATTGGGCCACATCAGTAGGACGATGAATCCCCACCCCTTGGTGGGTGGGGACTCACAGAGAAAAGACATGGCAAAGGACAGACTTGGGAGTTTTGAGCTGGAGCCCGGGAAGTGAACACACAGGAAAAGAACGCAGAGGAATAGAGACGGCTCCTTAGACACGGCAGAAGCTCCGGGGAGAGAGACAGAGCCGTTCGCCTGATAGTCTACAGCTGGCCTTGTGGAGAGAAGCAAGCCTGAGCCTGGAGAGAATCGAGCCCAGCGGAGAGAGACAAAGCCTAGAGAGCCTGATGGCCTACAGCTGGCATTGGGAGAAGCTGGCACCATGGAGCCTTAAGAGGAAGAGGAAGCCTGAAGGTCGGCAGCCATCTTGCTCCAACACGTGGCAACAGACTTTGGCGAGGAAGTAACTTATGCTTTATGTCCTGGTAACTGTAAATACCCTTTACAAAAGCCAACAGATTCCTAGTATTTTGCATCAAACTCCATTTCCAAAGGGTCTGAATTCTAACAGTCTGTCTTTTGGATGGTTCTCCACCTTACCTGTAAATTGTTTGGGGAGGATCTAAGAGGCATCCACAGAATCCTTTGGGTTCTAGAAATGGGTTCCTGCCTCCACTGCGCCTGCCCATCTGGGCAGCACTCCGCCCGGCAGAGTAGCCTCTCCTTCGCCTGCCGGTTCAGGGGCCGGTGGAGCCCAAAGCCGCCAGGCGCAGGCAGACTCATCTTCCAGTTCAGTGGAAACTTGTCGTGGCCCCTGGTGGAAGCCTCCTCACCTTGGGGACCAAGACCCCCAAGCCAGCAACGCTCAAAGCTGTGGGCACAAGAAGCAAAAATTCTTCAAGTCAGCTCCTGGGTGGGCTCCTGAGAGCAGCCGTGCACACTTGCCTTGTTAGAGTTTCAGGGGACACAGAGGCCTTGAGAAACCTGCAAGGACTTCAGGGCAGGGCTTTGTTGAATTCTTTTCCAAATCCTCACGATCTTGCCCACAGTTGGGCACGGTAAGACGCTCAGTAAATATAACACTGTGGGCTTTCATACTTGTGATGTTAAATACTTGGGCATGCTTCTCTCTTTCAGAATGGTCTACGTGTGCAGGGAAGCAAGGCTGTGTCCGCATCACCTGGAGCGCTACCTCGGCAAAATCCAAAAATAAGATTCGTGTGCCTGGAAACCGAAATATAGAAGATGAACGAACGTTTTAGAAGTGGATTAAATTCCTCTGATAAAGCAGTTAAAATGTGAATCCTCCCTTTGTTAAATGATGACCAAGAATCCACACCTTAGCACGAATTCGGTCATAAATTCAAAAAGCGGGTGGGAGCGCAGGGAGGTGTGGTGGAGAGGCACCGGTGTGTCCATCGGGAAGACTGGTCCACGCCCCAGCCTCGCTGCCTGTGGGTATGATCTTATTTGAAAACAGGTCCATTGCAGGCATAATTAAGGCTCTCAGGACGTCCTGGATTTCGAAGATGACTGAGCCACATGGAGAAGGTCACGTGAGGAAGGGGGCAGAGCTTGGGGTGACGCAGCTACAAGCTAGGTGACCCGGTGGTGCCCGGGATGGCCGGAAAACACCAGAAGCCGTGAGAGGGGCAGGGAAAGGCTGAGCATCCAGGTGGAACCAGCCCCCCCACCTTGATTTCAGGCTTCTGTTCCCCAGGACTGGCAGACAATAAGATTCTGTAGTTTTACACCGCCCAGCTTGTGGTGCTTTGTTGGGGGAGACCCAGGACCCTCCTCCTAGGCAGCTGCAGCCGGGGAAGGGGCAGCGGAAGGGGGAAGCACAGCTTTCCTCCCTCCAGAGCTGACCCCAGAACAAACTAATTCACAGCCTCGGGGCAGGGGAGCAGCCCGGGAAGGATTGTTTCCCTCACCGAGGGCAGGAGGGGAAATTAGAAGGAAATGAAAGCGACAGGGATGGGGGAACAGAAGCACTGTCACGGAATGGCACCCGGCTTAGGTTCCTCGGGCATTGCAACAATGCAAAGTGCATCGCCGAGAGTCTGAAGCCATGTAGGGGAGGATGGAACAGGGGCCTGGGCTCGCAGGCAGCGAACCCCAACGAGACAGCTTAATAGGCCTCTACAGCTCCCCATTCCTCGGGAAAAGAGGAACGAGGCAGCAATTACATAATTTGAACTTTTGTACAGAGCCTGTGCAGCTTTACACGCTGACACTTGGAAAAAAGACCTGCCTTGGCTTTTTATGTGCATATAAAAAAAGGGCTGAGAGGGTGGTAGTGCTGGGGAGGGGGCCTGTTCTGAAGGAGACCCCTCCCACGTGCCGTCCTCGCTGGGCCAGCCAGCACATGCTTTTTTTTTTTAACGTGACACCTTTTCAATCAAACCTTGAAGGTCGCATGCTGGCACAATGCTTATGAAAAGACGTTACGGGGTAAGTGTGAGAGCAGAGGGCAGCCTTTTCAGCACCTGACTGGCCATCGGCCACCACACAATAAGAGCTACGGGGCCCCTTTTCTCATGCGCCTGCCCCTCCCCACCCCACGGCTGCAGCCCAGGGTCGGGCACCTCACCTTGGAGCCTAATCCTTGTTCCAGGAACCTGTTGCCCAGTTACAAACCACCCCAGATCCGAGCATTTATTTCTCTCTTTCATGCTTCTGGGGCTGGCGGGGCCCAGCAGGGCCCCTCATGTGGTTGCAGTCGGGTGGAGGGCAGCGGGGCGACCGTGAGGGGGCCCTCCCTCGCACATCTGGTGGTGGGTGTTGTCTGTCGGCCGCGGCCTCCGCGGGCACTTGTCTTCGTTTGCTAGGGGGCTGCCGTGACAACTGCCACCCGGTGGGCGGCCCAAACGCCAGGAATTCACTGCCTTGAATGAATTCAGGTTTTGGAGGCTAGAGGTCCAGAATCAGGCATCGGCAGGTCGTGCCTTCTCGGAAACCTGTAGCATCCTGCAGCTGTCTCAGTCTCCGTCTGGGTCTCCGTCGAGATGTCCTCTGCTTTTGAAAATCCAGGTGTCCTGGATGAAGGCCACCTTCATCCAACCAGGATCTTCAAAGATACCACTCACAAATGAGTCCACAGTCCTGGGACCAGGCGGCACGGTTCAACTCACCACGGGGCCGTGGCCAGACTCCAGCGTGGTCTTCTCCACGTGGCCTGGGCTTCCTTACCAAGAATGAGCACAAGAGGAGCCAGCTCAAGGTCCAGCGTCCTTTATGATCCAGCCTCGGAAGCCGTGCAGTGTCACATCCACCGCCTTCTACTCCCTGGACAGTCTCTAAGACCAGCTGTTACCCAAGGGGATAGAAATTAGGCTCCAAGTTTTGATGGGAAAGAGTGTTGAAGACATTTACAGACATGTTTTGAAACCACTGTCGTTGGCTTCTGGATGTGGTGGAGGGAGTGATCGGGTAGGCTCGGGGTTTGCAGCCTTTGGATATGGCAGAAGATATGCTCAGGAGAGGGTGGCACCCATAAGGCAGTGAGACAGGACTCTGCATCCCATGGCCTGTCCCCAAGCTCAGGTCCTCTTCTGTGGGGTTTCTCTGCCCCAGAGCCCACCTTTGTACCTACACCACCACCCCACTAGAGCCTTCTGCACCTTTTATGATGGCCTCATGTACCTAGAGGTTTAAACAGACCAGAGAGTTTAATTCACATGTATAGCTTTTTAGTTGTTTTTTATTTTTAAGATTTATTTTATTTCTTTATTCCCACCCGCCCTAGTTGTTTGCCCTTGTATCCATTTGCTGTCTGCTCGTCTTCTCTTTAGGTGGCACCGGGAACCGAACCCGGGACCTCCCATGTGAGAGAGAGGCGCTCGATCGCTTGAGCCGCCTCCGCTCCCTGCGTTGCTGTGTCTCTCATTGTCTTTTGTCTGTATCTCCTTGTTGTGTCATCTTGTTGCATCAGCTCGCCCACCTGCCTGCCACACCAGCTCGCTGTCTTGCTCGTCCTCTCCAGGAGGCACCGGGAACCGAACCCGGGACCTCCCATGTGGGAGGCGGGAGCTCACTTGCTTGAGCCACGTCCACTTGCCCCACACGTAGTTTTGATATGACCAATGCCCAGTGCCTGGTCAACAGCTTTGGTTGCAGAGCAGCTGGAAGACCTTTGACCTTGTGGCCAGCAGTTGCCTCAGGACACCTTGGCAGGGCTCAGTGCTGGGGTTGGAGCACAGAGGTCAGACCCTGCCCTCCCTGCCCAGGGTCCCTGTTACGTAACCCAGCAGGAATAGCAGCAAAGCAGCCCAGACCTGGAGTGGGAGGGGCAGGGCGTCTCCCTCCCTCTGCCCACCTGGAGCTGCAGAGCCTCTTGGAGACGCACCTGCTGGGAATCACGTGGGACCACTCCCCACCTCTCCCTCTGGTTAATGAACAATTTGCTGGTAATCACCAACTTCTCCCTTTGCACTAGCCCATTAGTTGGCAAAGGAGTAATTTTTTATCATCATTCACTAGTTTCCGAAGCAGCATTATTCCAGTGTTTAATTATTTGGTGCTTATCCAATATATTGGCCTTTATTCACCAACAGCCTGGGGGTACCTTTCTGCCACAGAGTCAGATTTAATAGGGCTGAAGGCATCTGCCAGGGGGAGTAATGATCCAGGCTTTGCATGCTCCCTCCCAGCACCAGCCCCCACCACCCGTCCCCAAGTCAGATAAACTGATATTGTCACAGTGGAGAACTGGGAACAAGAATAAGACTATTGGTAGAATCATCTAGAAGGAAAAAACACAGTTGAGTAAAGACCCATGATCAGGCCACACTCTGCCATCAAGCCCCTAACTGTGAGTCAACAGTGCCCCTGTCAACAGAACGAGGCCAAGTAAACTCTGAAGGCCAGGGGGACAGGGGGGTGCTGCTTGGCAACTCCTCTTCTGAAGCCTGGCCTTGGGGTCATCCCTGAGCTCTGCCCATGAGGGAAGTGTGGCCACAGAGAAAACACGCTGGGTGCTCGTCAAAAGACCTGGGTTTCGGTCTCAGTGGGACTGCCAGCGAGTGTGTTACCCCCTCTGATCCTTGCATGTTCAAGTAGAGAGGATGCGTCCTGCCACCAGGCGCCACCCCCACCCCGTGGGCACCGCACTGGGCGAGCTACGCTCATCCCTGCCTTCCCTGAGCTCAAAGTCTCTCCGGGGAGATGGAGACCAAGAAAACAATGATACGTATATTTAATTTAAATCCTGCTCGAGTCTCAAAGGCCACGCACGAGTCTTAGGGGAGGGTGCCCGTGGCTGCCCGTGGCTGCCGGCCCAGCCCCCACCCTCGGCCGCCCTCCTGCTAAGTGTAGCCCGAGAAATTCTCCCGGAAGTGCTCCCTCCTTAAGAGAGGACCCTGATGGGGACTGCCACTGTGATTGGGTCAGGGACGGGCGTGTGGCTCAGGCCTGAGCCAATCAGCACGCTGGCGTTCCTTTTCTCGCAGCCATTGGCCTGGCAGTGACCCAATCAGGGCGCGCCTAGGCATCTGTTCAGTGGGTGGGGGGAGGCCCCGGCTTTGTCACTGGCTTTGTCACTGGCCTGTTCTAAGTAAAGAAGAATTAGAAATTTAAGTTATTCACTTGCAATTTTTTGCTGCTCATCTTTATATCGCACAATGCCGGGGTTAAATGCAGATTCAACTCCAGCGCGAAATCACCAAAACGACAGCATCAGCATTCCGTAGTTCACACACGCATAGGAATTCTGTTCTTTCCAGAACAGGGAAATGCTGCATAAAACAAACTCACTGTTCTACTTCCCTTCTCGCTAGCCACACTCTTCCCACCGCTCTCTGCCTTCAGCTTGCTGATGACGAAGGAGCGACGCCTCGAGAGGCGCCCCAGGGTTGGCCCTTTCCCTCCCTTTCCTTCTCTGCTCTGTTTACCTTGAGGGGTCCCGCTCATTCAAGTACGACAGGAGCTGGCAGGCCCCTTGGTCTTGGTGCGTCTCAGGACAACGGCATCCTCCTTCTGTGACAGAAGCAGGTTCTGGATCTAGAGAAGGCGCAGCCTCTCGGGGCTGCCTGCACCTCGCTTACTCGGTTTTAGACGTAACATGCTTACCTTGTACTCACTTTGAGTTTTGCTGAGCTCCGAGGCACTGTGGGTCCCCTGGAATTCTGTGCCCATGGGGCATCGCAAACACTATCCAAGATCAGGGCAGCAAGCTCAGGGGCACACGCGGTGCCCTCTCGCCTCTGCTCACGGGCAGCCTGTTGTCCCAGCCGACTCCACTTACTGAGCACAAGCTCAGGACGAGTGGTGAAGAATCCCAAGGCGTGGCAGCCCTGGGGGACTGCACGGGCCACACGCCCGAGGACCCTGCACCCTGTATATAAGGAGCACCACGGAAACCCCGGCAGCTGTCTTGTGCCCAGGGAGGGAGGTCGTGGCTCAAGGACGAAGCCGAGAGGCAGAGCAGGGCAGAGCCCAGGGAATGCCAGAGAAACAGATGAAGCACAGGGCCCCACGAACCAGTTCGTTTGAAGCAGTTTGAGTGGAGTTTTGTCCCCAGCGCGGCGCTCAGCACAAGGCAGGGACTCCCTGGGTGGCCGGGGACCTGGATAAAGACCCAGGATCATGGGGACTGACGGCACGCTCCGCCCCAGGGTTGCCCCCCCTGCCTTCCGGCCGCCGGTGCCCTGGCCCTGGCCCTGCTGACCGCTTCCTCCATGCAGCGGAGGGTGAGAGCCGAGACCCCCGGGGGGCTGGGGACTCGGGGTCCTTCTAACCCTCGGGCTGCCGGGGCGCCCCTCCCCAAGCTTGCTCTCGGCTTGGGCTCTGAGAAGATGCCTCTGGCTGGAAACCATCTCTAGGGTGTAAATGACCACGTGGTAGTCCTGGGAACTGGCCTCGGCCCAGGCGGCGCCCAGACGGGCAGAAGCTGCCTGAGCAGGCCATTCCCCTGGACGCTGGCCTCCAGCCACGCGTGTCCACGTGACCAGAACGTTCTCATGCCACTTCACCGACCCTGGGACCCGGGGCATCTGCGCCTCCTGTCCTTTGCCCTGCAGCTGGTCTAAAGAAGGAGATAGAATTGTGAGGGATTTGAGGATTACTTTTTAAATTAAAAAAAAATCCACCGCATTGTTATGTGATGGGTATTTTCTTCTTTATGTTTTTCTTTATTTCCCTATTTTCTTTGTAGGATGAATGGGTCTAACTTTTATAATCAGAAAATCTTTAACTCTTTCTGTAAAAAAAATCCCACTTTTTTTTACCTTTCTTTGGTCCCCTGTGTCCTGCTTGGCCTTATTTCCCAGCAGGAAGCTCAGCGCTTTGCGCCATTTCCCAATGTGACAGCAGGGTTTGCCTGTACCCCCTGTGCAGTCTGCAGGGCAAGGGGTGCCCCTCGGGCCTTGGGAGAGGGCCCCCAGGCTGGCAGCCAGGCGTGCACTCACAGAATAGTTTGACTACGAGAACAAATGGCCTGCTGTCACCTAGACAGCCCTCCCCTGTCCCTAACTCCTGACAGTTTACCGTTTTCGTAGTTTTGCCTTTTCCAGAATGTCATACAGATGGAATTATACATGACGATGCCTTTTCAGAAAGGTGCCTTTGGTTTAGCAACAGGCATTTAAGATTCTTCCATGCTTGCATGACTTGATAGCTCATTCCATTGGATGATGGACCACAATCTGAGTATCCATTTGCCTATTCAAGGACATCTTGGTTGCTCCCAGATTTTGGCACTCGTGAATTAGGCTGCTATAAACAGCCACAAGCAGGGTTTTACGAGGACATACTTTTTTTAAAATCGTTTGGTCAAATACCGAGGAGCACGATTGGTAAATCATAGGGTGAGACAAAGTTTAGCTTTGTAAGAAACTGCCGAAGCGTCTTCTCCAGCGGCTGGACAATTTTGCATTCCCACTTGCACAAGTGAGAGTTCAGTTGCTCTGTATTCTTGCCAGCAAATGGCAGTGTCAGCTTTTTGGATTTTAGCCATTGTACTAGGTGGGTTTTGGTATCTTGTTTCAATTTGCATTTCCCTAGTAACAAAAGGTGTTGAGCATATTTTCATATGCTTATTTTCCATTTATATATTTTCTTTGCAGAGGTGTCTAGTCAGAATTGGTTTGACTTTTTTTCTTACTATTGCATTTTAAGAATTCTTTGCATATTTGGATATAAATTTTTTGTCAGGTATGTGTTTTGCAAATGTTTTCTACCAGTCTGCGGCTTGTCTTTTCATTCTTTGGAAGAGACTTTTTAAAAATTTTAATAAAATTCAAGGTCTCTATTTTTTTTTTCCCCATGCTTTCAGTGTTGTAGCTAAAAACTCATCTCCAAACCCAAGGTCATATAGATTTATGCTGTGTTTTTCCTAGCATTTTTATAGTTTTATTTTACATGTAAAGTCTATGATGCATTTTGAAATAATTTTTCTGTAAAGATTGTGTCCAGATTCTTTTTGTGTGTTTGAGCTTATGGATTTTTAGAAAAGACTATCCTTTCTCCATTGTATTGCCTTTATGCCATTGTCAAAAATCAGCTGTGTTTTTGTGGGTCTATTTCTGGGCTCTCTGTTTCGTTACACTGATACATGTGTCTCTTTTCTTTCGGCAATGCCATACTGTCTTATTTACTGTAGCTTTTCCTAAGTCTTGAAATCGGATGGTGTGAGTCCTCCAACTTTGTCCTTCAGTATTGCATTGGTTGTTCTATGTTCTTTGCCTTTCCATGTACACTTTAGAATTAGTTTATCGATATCGACAAAATTTCTAGCTGTGAGTTGATTGGGAGGGTGTTGAATCTATAGATGAAATTGGGAATAACTGACATCTTAACCATATTAAGTCTTTCAACCCATGAAGACAAATTGTCTTTCCATTTATTTCAGTTGTCATCAATTCCTTTCATCAAAGGTTTGTAGTTTTCTGCATATAGATCCTGTACATAAACCTATAAATTCATAAGCCTGAGGTGCTACTATAAATGGTATTGTTTTTTAGACTTCAAATTCCATTTGTTTTTTATTGGTATATAGTAAATCAATCGATTTATGTATATTAATTTTGTTTCCTGTGATTTTGCTATACTCACTTATTAATTTGAGGAGTTGGGCTTTTAAAAAAATTCTTTGGTGTTTTCTATATAGATAATCATGTCATCTGCATGTAAAGACAGTTTTATTTTTCTTTGCAATCTGTTTACCTTTTAATTTCTTTTTCTTGCCTTGTTTCACTAGCTAGTACTTCTACTACAATGTTGAATAGGAGTGATAAGAGGACATCCTTGCTTTGTTCCCAATTTTAGGGGGAAAGAATTAAGTCTCTCATCATTAAATGTGATATTAGCTCAAGGTTTTCTGCTATATTTTCTCTTTATTAGGGTAAGGATCTTCTCTTCTATTCTTAGCCTTTTGGAAGTTTTTTAAAATTCATGAATGGATGTTGAATTGAATTTTGCTAAATGCTTTCTTGGCATCTATTGATATGATCATATCATTTTTCTTATTCAGTCTGTTAATATAATGAATTGTATTGATTGATTTATGAATGTTGAACCAGGTTGCATTCCTGGAATGATCCCCACTTTGTTGTAGTTTATTATCCTTTTCATATATTGCTAGATTGGATTTGCTATTTTGTCAAGGATTTTTGCATCTATGTTCATAAGAGATTCTGGTTTCTAGATCTACTGCTAGAGCCATCACCTCTGTGTTCCCCTAATGAGTCCTGTTACCTATATAAGATTCCATTTTATCTTCCTTCTTGGCATATAAATTATACTCCTTTTATAAAGGTTTAGTGGTTGCCCTAGAGTTTACAATATACATTTTTAACTAATCTAAGTCTACCTCCAAATACACTCTATTAATTACTGTGTGGTACAGGTAACTTGTAGCTGAGTATTCCCAATTTGTCCTTCCCAACCTGTTATTTGTCTCACTTATCCACAGGCTATAATCAATCAATACATTGATATATTGCTTTAAATACACCATTACCTTTTAGGTCAGTTAAGTGTAAGAAAACAGTGCGAATATTCTCGCTGTCCTGATTTTGTGATAATCAGGGTAGGCTAAACATTTGCTATATTAGAAACCATGCATGTGTCCCCAGACCCAGTTTTTCTCCCTAGGTCTGGTTTTTAGAAAGCTGGTGATAAACTAAGCCTGATTTATTATATGACCATCCTGTATGGGAAAAGACTGTAACTCTAGGTATCTTTGGTTAACCTTAAGAGATATAGCAGGAGGATGGATGTGGCTTGGGTGGTTGGGTGTCCATCTCCCATATGGAGGGACCTGGGTTTGATCCCTGGGACCTCCTGGTAAAAATTTAAAAAAGAAAAATATGGAAGGCACGTGGGCACCAGGACCTGCAATTGGCGTGCCACCAGGTCCCACGAGCCACGCAGCAAGATGATGACATAACAGGAGAGTGACACAAGGGAGAGCCAAGATGAGACATGCCAAAAAATCCTGAACTAAGGTGGCACAAGTGGTAGGACGCCTCTCTCCCACATCGGAGTTTCCAAGGATTGAATCCCAGTGAAGACAGGAAGAGAAGGATGAGAAGAGAGGGCAGGAAAAGGACACAGAGAGTTGCCCAGTGAATGGACACAGAAACAGCAAAAAACGGGGGGGCGGGGGGGCTGTTTAAAAATGGATAAAAATAAATAAATAACTAATCCTTAAAAAAAAAAGTATAGGGCAGTAAGATATGGACTATAGTTAGTAGTAATACTTTGATGATGCTCTTTCATAATTTGTTAATAAATGTTTCACAACAATGCAAAGCATTTGTGGGGGGGTGATGTGTGGGAGCCCCGTGTGATGTCATGCATGTTTGTTTTGTAAGTTCACAATGTTTACTGAACACTTATTGTTTATGTAAATTTATGTATGAATGATATACTTCAATAAATTGTTTTTTTAAAAAAAAAGAGTAAGAAAACATATTTTATCTTCATCTATTCCTTTTCTGATACTTTTCCTTTTTGTGTAGATCCAAGTTTCTGACCTGTATCATTTTCTTTCTTCGTGAAGAATTTCTTTGAACATTTCTTGCAGACAGGTCTGCTGACAATGAATTCTCTCGGTTTTTCCCTCTTTCTTTTGCTTGGAAAAACCTTTATTTAAAAAATATTTTTTTCCAGATATCAACTTCTAGTTTGATAGTTTCAACACTTTATGTATTTCACGCCACTCTCTTCTTGATTACCTGGTTTCTGAGGAGAATGCTGGAATTCTTACCCTTAATCCTCTATAGGTAAGTTGTTTTCCCACCTCTGGCTTCCTTCTCAGTTTTGTCTTTGGTTTTCTCCAGTTTGGCTGTGCTATTCTTAATGTTTCCTTTGTTTGTATTTTTTTGTGCTTTGAATTTATCCTGCTTGGTGTTCTCTGAGTTTTCTGAATCTGTGCTTGGTGTCTGCCATTCATTTTGGAAAGTTCTTGGCTATTATTATTTCAAATATTCCAATGACAATTCCAGACCTTCATGCTTTAAGGACAGAGGGGCTGGTGTCGAGAATTTGACTCCAGCAACTTCGAAGGGAACCATGGAGGGCTTGGCAAGTGCCTGTAAAGCTCTGACTGTGCGCCAAGCAGTTCCTTCCTGTCATTTACTCATGTCTGTCCTAGGAAGTTGGCACAATCGTTGTCTCCTTTCACTGACGAGGAAACCAGAGCACAAGCACACGTCCTCTAGTAACTTGATCAATGTCACACAGTAAGTGGTGCAGGGGGCTTCGACCCAGAGCCCTGGACCCTTACCTCTCAGGAGGGAGGACCTGGTGCTCAGGCTTAATTCTCTAGAGGCTTTGGGATGGGGAGAAAGGTCACGGTCCCTTGGGGCCACCGTCTCCCCGTCGTCTCTTACCTGTGAGGTGCTGAACCACCTGAAGCCGTGTCACATCTGCAGCTGCTTATTCAGGCCTGAAGTGGTCACTGCAGGAAGAACTTCCTGAGCCTGGCTCTGTGCCAGCCATGGAACCGCCAGCAAGTCCACAGCTGGGGCTAATTGTGATGGTGCTGATTGTAAGAATACACACAGTACAGCCAGCTGCGCCACTGAGCCTTCACGTGTGCTGCACTGTCTGACCCTCTCCCCAGCTTGGCTCCAAGTTCCCTGTGTTGTTTGTTTGTTTGCTTTCTTCATGCTGTTTCACCAGTTCCACCGTCTTACTCTATGAGAAGCTGATCAAAAAACAAAATAAGTGAGGACTATCATGAAATCATCAGCTATCCTTAGACCCATTTTGGGGAATGGTCATACTGGGAGCATAATTCCAGAAGCCAGGGTTTGGGAAGCTTGGAATGCTTTGGAAACTTCCGACTCGATATGACGGAGTGTGCCAAGCTGGTGTGGTCCCCCTGGACTGCGCCCTCCCTCTCCCGCTCGGAGGCACCCTGGCTGCAGCACATCCCCGGCCTCTCTTAGCCACGGCGTCCTCTTCTGAAAAGCGAGTCCAGCGCCCCCCTGCTCCCAGGGATTAATGCAAAAGCCCTTAAGCAGTCGGGACACAGCGGCTCTTGGGCATTGGTTGAGGCCATCTGCTGGGAGGAGGGGGTCCTGCCCCTCCGGAAGGTTTAAGTGCAGGGTGACAGAAGGCATGTGGGCTTTGCAGTCAGGCTCCACCACTTTCCACCTGACCTCGGGAAAGTCATTTAGCCCCTGTGCCTCAGTTTCCCCATCTCCCTACCAGAGACTATACTGTTTCCTGTTTCCTGGCTATGGGACACGCTCTATGAACCAGGCCCTGTGTTAAATGCTCTTCATAAGTGATTCTCCTGACACGCACTGATGCCCAGCTCACGGGTCATCACGAGAACCAAAACTAACGATGGATGGAGGCTGGCACGTACCTGGGAGCCCAGGGCACGGCAGCACTCCCTTTCATCACAAGGGGAGATGTGGGCCACCTCTCAGCTCTTGGTGTGGGCAATTTCTGGTGTGGCTTTGGCCCCGGTGCCCTCTGGAAGGTAATCTCTCTCCCTTCTCATCTGCATATTGACTGCAGTGGCAAAGACAACAGCTGTGGAAGAAATTGCGTGGTCAATATTCAAACACATCACGGCGACTGAGCTGGAAGAAATGCAGTGGCCTCGGGTTATTAAGCTTCCAGGCAGGGGTGGTCTGAGCCGAGCCACCAGACTGGGCATGCCTGATGTTGGTGCCTGCCGTGGCATGAAACCCTAGGGTGCCCAGCGAGGAAGCACGCGTTTTGTGCTCAGTCTGCCCAGCTCTCACCTGTCTGAGGAACATCAGGAACCAGCTGGAAAGAGGGGCTGTGAGGGGGTAGGCACGACAGAAAACTTTCCCAGGGGCGTACTAGTCAGGGTCCTTCAGGGAAACAGGACCAGCAGGTTATATATAATAGGAATAATTTGAGGTTTATTATAGGAACTGGCTCACACGACTGGGGAGACGGGCAAATCTGAGTTCCGGAGGACAGAGGCTGCAAGCGGGGAGCTCTGATGACGGTTTTCAGTGAATTCCCCAGGAGAAGCTGCCTGGCTGAAGTAGGGATAAAAGTTGTTCCTTCTGACTGCCGAAATCCTCAGTTCTCCCTCCAACGCCTTCAACTGGTTGGATGAGACGGTGCTCATTGTCGAAGGCAATCTGCTTTGTTGATGGTAGATGCAATCGGCTCACTGATGATTTAAATCCATGGAATAACCTCACAATAACAATTAGGCCAGTGCTTCCTCCACCAAACAACTAGACACGGTAACGTGGCCAAGTCGACACGTGAACTTAACCATCTAAAGGGCTAGACTTTGGGGCCATGCTGGGAATTCTAGCAATGCCCCCTTGGAAGGTGTCGTGGGTTTACTGTGCCTCCCAAGCCTATATGTTGAAGCCCTGCCCCCCAGGACCTCAGACTGTGCCTTAGTGGGAAATAGGGGCATTGCAGATGGAATTGGGTAAGCTAAAATGAGATCGTACTGGAGAACAGGGGTCCTCATCCAGTGTGGCCAGTGTCCTCCAAGAAGGGGACAATGAGACGCACCGGCCGACGGGGCGTCCGAGGCAGAGAAGGCCATGGAATGCTGTCAAGGCACCACCAGAAGCCAGGGGAGAGGCAGGGGACAGAGTCTTCCCCGCAGATTTCAGAGGGAGCAGCCCTGCCCATGCCGTGATTTCAGCCTTCTGGTCTCCAGAACCGTGAGGGAGCCGGTATCTGTTTCTGAGCCACCGGTTTGTGGTGCTTTGTTACGGGGACTCTAACAAACCGGGGCAGCTGCCACCCAGCCAGGCCCCGGAGGCCGGGGTCCCCAGAGCCACCCAGAGCCAGCTGCCCTGGGAATGAGCATCAGCGTGGGTTAGTCTGTTGAGTGCTTCAGCGAACTCCTTGTTTCAGTGCCCGGGTCCGCTTTGGTCAGAAGCCCCCTGGGCAGGCTGGGGTCTGCCTTTGTCTTAGTTTGCCTGTGTGGCTGTGAGAAGACCACAAGCGCGTTGGCTCAGTGGCAGGAGTTTACTGCCTCACGATTTGGAGGCTTCAAGTCCAACAGCAGGGTCTTGGCAGGCCCCGCTTTACCCGCCTCTGCATCTTCCTAACGGACAGCACCCGCATTTCCTGTGCTTGTGGGGGTTTCAGCCGCACTGGCCGCAGGCCCACCCTGACAGGCATATTCAAAGGTCCAGTCTGCACATGGCCTCCCACCCACAGGACAGGGGGTCAGGACTCCATGCCCAACACCATCCATTTGCTAAGGATCTGAGTCTGATTTCCTAAAGTGTGAAGGAAATCACACTTATTTACCTTAAATCAACCCAAATCTGAGCCTTCTTCTCTCCGAGTGCTGGCAGGCCATGCAACCCCAACCTCCTCCTTCTCCTTCCCCTCCATTGCCCCATCACCACCCTGGTCCTGGAGGCTGGGGATGGGGGTGCCGGGGTCTCCACTGCTGTTCCCAAGGTGCTCCTAGGCAGGGCCTGGGAATCCTCTTTACTCTGGGGACACCCAGAATCTGGGATCTGACCACACTGAGCTCCCCAGCTCCTGACTCCCAACTTCTTTCCAATCTGGGTGCTGAGTCCCTCTCCCTCTCATAGCCTTCAAAGGCTCTCCCCCACCCTGCATGGACACCTCGCTTTACCTCATTACCTGAAAACCAACTTCCTGTGGGTACCAAGCACGATCTGATTCCTGCCCTGGGCTTGGGGACTCAAAGCGCCTGGCTCCTCGCTTGTCTCGGAGAAGGGAGGGGAATCGGTGACAAACGCAAGCCACTCCGTGAATCGTCCCGCCTCCCGTCCCGTGGCCCCACGGCCAGGGGTGTTTGCTCTTTCTTCCGTTGTCCTATGTCTGTCCATCCTTCTGATGGTCAAAGGACCTTGACTTCTGGGGAGTCGCTCGCCCCCGCCGATTCTCGGGCTAGTGCCTTATGCGTGCACGTGGGCCTGAGGGGGAGGTGGTTCCTGGCACCAAAGCAGACACGGAGAGCCGAGTCCAGGGCCAGGGAGGGGCGCTGGGGACGCCAGGGGCCAGTTCTGGGAGGACATATCTGCTCAGCAGTGACCCCGTGCAAGGCCCGAGGCCAGGGGCGCTGGCTGCAGCCGGAGACCCAGACGCCAGGTGTTCTCCCTGCAGCTGGGCCCTGACCGCCACGCCGTCCACCAGGGGAAGGCAAAGCCCAGAGGGCACGGGCAGGGTGGGCGAGCACCCCGCGGTCACCTGGGTTCGTCCATGAGGAGCCTCCTGTCCCAGACCCAACGGGGAGAAGCAGGGGCAGAAAGGAAAGGGAGGTGAAATCCGACTGGGCAGTGGGACGGCTTCCCCGGGAGGTGGGTAACAGAGAGGCTGGGGCTCACCCCTTCTGGGCCTGGAGCATTTGGGGAAAGAGAAGAGAGAACAGCGAGAGGAAGACGCTGATGGAGGCAGGGACGACGCGGGCACACGTGTGAGGAATGGAGCCTGCGCTCCCGGC
Organism: Tolypeutes matacus; assembly: GCA_026826555.1. Classification (NCBI taxonomy): domain Eukaryota; kingdom Metazoa; phylum Chordata; class Mammalia; order Cingulata; family Chlamyphoridae; genus Tolypeutes; species Tolypeutes matacus. The sequence continues at coordinate 1,661,515 of JAKSZT010053989.1, forward strand.
CAGCGTTGAACCATATGTTACCTGCCATTTCCACTGTAATTTGGGGAGCTGGGAACGTGGAATGTGTTCACTTTGTCTATAGCTTATCTTCCCTCCTTCCAAGTCCCCCTCACTAGGTTGGCAGGAAACCTTAATCCTGTCTGCCTCAAGGCTTGTTTAAACATTTCTTCTGGTATTTTCAGGCTTTCACGGATAAGAAAGCCCAGTCTCTCTTGCATAGTCGCCGCCTTCTGCTTCTTTCCCCAAGATGGCGCCCAGGTGGGGAGGGGAGGGCGCATTGTGGCCTTTGTGCCCTTGTGGAGTTGGGAGAGGGAGGACTGAAACTTCTGGCCTCATGCTGGCCTTTGGGTGGGTCTTGGGTGGGGTCCTCTGGGCACTGGTAGGACATCCCTCTTTCTGTGGCTGCTAGACACACCCCTAACGTGGAATGTCAAGCTGTGTAGCTGACGACATCCAGTTCCAGGATTTTGTTTTGAATGACGCTCTCTGGGAGCCTGCCCCCCGACGGACCTGCTCTCCCCAGCTTTGCTCCATCCTCTCGGTTTAGCCCCCGCTTCCCTCCAGTCCCTTCAGCCTGGGATGACACCCCGAGGCTTTGGTGGCCCTATGGCAGGCCCCTGGGCTCTCAAATCCACATCCACACTGCATGGGAGAGGGAGGGCCTGCAGGCTGGTGCAGGGCCTGCCCGGGGCCTCCTTTCCAGGTCCAAGTGGCAGTCAAAGCAGGGCCTTCTGGAGTCCACCTCCAGACACACTCCTTCTAGATGAAGGTCACAGGGCTGACTCGCTTCCCTCTCCTTCCCATAATACCCGCCCTTGCATGCAGTTCTATGGTCTATTGCAGCCTCCATAAGCCGAGGAAGGAGGCACTGGGGGTGAGGCCACATTTCTCAGGACACTAGACTGGCAAGGCCATTGCCTTGCAGTCTGACCTGTTTTTGAAAATGCAAGCTGAAGCCTGCCTCCTTCCCTTGTCCTCCCTCTCTAACCAGTCCTACTCTCCCCGAAGGAAATATTACTCTCCAGGTAACAGGAAATCTTTAGAAATGTTTCAATATGATTTTTCTCTTTTACTTCTCTGAGTCCATTCCCTGTGGTCTTCCAGGGCTGACCGAAAGAAATGTAACGCAGGCCACATGTGTAATTTGAAATTTTCTGGCTGCCACATTAAAAAAAAAAAGTAAAAGGAAACAGGTAAAGACATTTTAATCACATTTTATTCAATCCAGTAGATTCAAAATACCATCTTTTCAACAGGCATCAAGAGCCGTATTTCAAGGCCTCGGTAGCCACGTAGGGCTGGTGGCTGCCATAGTGAACGCCACGGACTGGGCTTCTACCTGCGGACAGAGAGGAGGTGAGGGACAGAAGAGACGAGAAAGGCTGAGTGCCATTCAGCTTCCGACTGCAGGAACAGGACTGAGAGGCAAGGGGGTTTTCCGGCACACCAGAGCTCTCCTTGTGGGCTGGGGCAGACCATGGAGTCGTGGAAAAGCCAAGTGAGGTCCAGACAGTAAGAGGAAGGGGAAGACGGAAGGAGGAGGGAAGTCCCACGAGGCCTCCTACTAGGTGAGTTGAGGGTTCTCCAGGTACTTAAGCGGCTTTGCCCCCTCCAGGCTGCCCGGGACAACGTGGGTGTTTGCCTTTCGTGGGATTGGGGAGGTGGGCAGTGGGTGAGGCAGCCATGCAGGGCATGTGGCCTCTGGGGCCGGCGGGGCCCTGTCCCCAGGAGGGGCTGATGCTCCCAGAGCCACTCACGGAGCCCACAGCTCACTCTGCTGGTGACGACCATGAGCTGGGAACCCCACGTGCCTCCCCAGGCACCCCAGGTCCGGGATGAGGTTAGGAGGCAGCTCCCTTCTGTTCCGAGAGATTAGGGCCCCCACCCCCACCCAATGTGCCTGGGCATCATCTCTGGGAGAGAAGTGGGAGTGGGGAAGGAGAGATGACAGAGCCCTTCTTCCCAAAGGGACTTTTAAAATTATCATAATTTTATCATAATTATAAGATATGAGTATGATTAAACATTTTTCTCTTCTTCAGTTTATTCACTACAAGGAGAGCTTGGTCGTGTCCTTTAGCCAATCTGCATTCATCTGTACATCTTCTTTAACGCTGGAGGAACATTTGAGTTTGTTTTTAGGATTAGATGAGATAAAAGTGCCTGGACAGAACTGTTTTGGAGTAATGTTTCCATAACTTGCTAAGCTGCCTTTTGTCTATGATTTTATTTTTTGAGTTTGAAGTAAAGTTTGAAGAGAATTATAATAATACTGTTTGAACTGCATTGGGCTTTGTTTTTCCTTTGAGGAAGACCAGCTTAGCACTATACAAAATGAAGAAAGGAGATTTCCTTGGCATGTCTAGGTTGAAATGTGCAGTTTATTTTCAAACCTCCTACAATAGTCTTTCCAGGCCCTACCAGGTTTGAAAAAGATTGTCTCTCCTCTCTGTTAATCTAGCGCATGTACACGCCTGCAAGGGCGGCGCCCAGGGGAGCGGGGGCCTCGTCGCTTCACCGTGGTGTCCCCAGACCTCGGCCGTGGCAGGTCTGGCCGTGCACTTAGTCCAGTTCCTCAGCATGGTTTCGGAAACAATGGTTTTCTAGCTTCAGAGCTAATATCCTCAGTGGCTCCCTCGAAGATTCCAGGACTGCTATGACAAATCCCACACCCTGGCTGGCTTACGCAACAGGAATTTATTGGCTCACAGTTTTGGAGGTTAGAAGCCCCAAATCAAAGCGTCGCTAAGGCCGCTCTGTCTCCAAGATCTGGGCACGGCAGTCCTGTGTCACGTGGCACCCTGTCTCCCTGGCTCCTCCTACTTCTGGCTTCTCCTTCCATGCCCCAGTCCTCTGAGCTCTGGGAGGTCAGCCCTGTGGGATCGAGGCCCACCCTCTATCAGTGTGGCCACAACTTAACCAAGGACAGCATCTGCCAAGGTGTGAAAGCGGACGGGGTTAGGGCTCGAATATGTCTTTGTGGGGGGCTTGGCTCAATTCCCGACAGCCTCCTGGACTCGTCTGCCTGGGTCCCTTGGGATCCCAGGACTTTCCATCCCAAGCAAGGTTCTGGCACCAGAGGGCTTCTTCTTGTCCCCAGTGACTCGTCCACACTGGCCCATGCCAGCGATAAACTGGACCTGCACTTGGCATTTTTGCCGTTCCTCATCGGCATCACCCCCTGCATCATTCAATCACTCTCCGGCGCTCGTGGAGTGCCTATCACATTGCCTCGTGGGGTGGCACACTGCAAAGACAGTGACAAAGACCTCCCCTCACCCTGGGATGACTGCCGTGCAGAAAACAAGCAGGGCGCAGTGATGGGGAATGATGGGGGAGAAACTCGGCAAGGTGGTCGCTAGGTGGAGGCCTGGATGATAAGAAGGAGTCAGGCACGTGGGAAGTGGGGAGAACAGTGCCCAGGCCCAATGGTCTGTGCAAAGGCCCTGAGGTAGGGACAAGGCTGGTTTGTTTGAGGCACCCCAAGGAGACCACAGGGGCAGGAGCACCTGTGCTGAGGGGCCAGGCTGAGAGGGCCAGGCCCTGCAAGGCACGATTAACATAGGAAGGAATTTAGAGCATTATCTAAGAACAGCAAGCTCCTTGGAGATTTTAACAAGGGAACTAACCGTCTAATCTATATATTAAAAATGTTATGTTGGTTGTTTGGTAGAGTATAGACTGTGGGGAGCAAGAACGAGGCTGGAAGCTCTGGGGGGGGCTCTGGTGAAGTCCAGGTGGTGACCGAAGAGGGAGGAGAACTGGATCCTTTGACGGATTGGTTTGGAGATTTGGTGGCGGGTGAGGAGGAAGGAAGAAAGCAGAGTGAAAGGAGGGGGCTGAGTAGCAAAGAATTCCTCTTACCCAAACCGCAGTCTGGCCTTCGCCTGAGGTCCCCGGGGGAGGTCTCGAGGGCCCCGAAACGCCCTGCCTCGTAGGAGTATCTCGGTTTGCCGAGGGACTTCCGCCGCTGGACAGGCCAATGATGTGGTTGAAGATGGGGCTTTGGGCCATGCCGGGTCAGTTCCAACCTCCAGGAGGGTCTGGAAACTCAGGGTCATCCAGGTGGCAGTACTGATCGAGCCCCAGTAAAAACTCTGCTGCTAATTGCTCAGAAGAGCTCCCCTGCTTGGCGGTACTCTGTGCGTGTTGTCACACATGTTGATCGGGCGTAGGCTGTGGTGCACGTTGTCACACATCTCGACAGGGAGGAGGTAACGCCATGGGGAAAGGACACCTGAAAGCTCTGCATTTGAACCCCTCCCCAAATCTGCCCTACGTGTCTCCTCCTTTGGCTGGTTTTAAATGGCATTCTTTCGCTATAATAAAACTTCGATCATAGGTTCAGCACTTTGCTGAGTTCTGCAAGTTGTTCTAGCGAATCATAGAACCTGAGTGGGGGGGTGGGGACCTCTGAATGTGTGGCCCTGGGGACCCCTGAACTTGCAGTCTTGTGGGGACTGTTCCTTCTGGCTTTGCAGCGTGGGCAACTCTGCAGTGGCCAACTTGAGTGCTGGGTAGGTGGCGAGGCCGTGGTCTGAGATGGAGCCCACAGGGAGAGGACAGAGCTTGGGGCAGGAGGCGTGGAAGGTCCAGAATTCTATTTTGGGACTTTCACAGTAGAGAACCCTGGAGGACCGTCAAGTGAAAACATCAAGTAGGAAGATGGAGAAACACATCTTGGCACAGAGCAGAGGGCTTTGGGTTGAAGACAGACATTTGGGAGTTGTCAGCATCCAGCTTCTTTAGAGCCTTGAGATTGGTGGGCACAAAGAGAAGAGAGAAAAGGAGAGGATGCTGGATTGGCTGTGGGCAATGAGCAGCATCTAGAGGCCAATTAAAGGATGAAGCATCTCTGAAGGACACTGGGAAGGTGTTAGGAGGAAAGCAAGGACGTGCCACTGAAAGGGCAGCTTTGTTCCGTGCTACTGCAGAGAGAGCGAGCCGGGAAGAGGACAGAGGCTTGGGGATTGGCAGGTCCTGATGTGGGCATTTTGGAGCACTGGATGGGGTCTTCCATGGCCTGTTTGGATTCTCTCTTGGACTGTGTGACCCCTTCTCTGTGTAGAAGGATGGGGCAGTATCGCCATCCTGCGCCCGTTGTGCCCAGCACTTAAGAGGCAGCCTGGGAAGGTGCCCTGGAACCAGCATATGGAGCACCAGTCTCCGTGGAGGGTGTTTTCAGCCTTCAGGATTGGGCTTATCCTCGTCCATCCAACTTGTAGGTGACCCCTTCCTCCAGAGCCGTCCCCATTGGTCCAGCGGGCAGCTCAGGTCAAGCAGGTCTCGGCCAAGGCTCTCCAGCCCTTCGGGGAAATAGCCCAGGCGGTGCTTCACAAGGTGAGTTCACAGTGATTTGAAAGGCCAGGAAGGAGTCGTCTCCCTGCTGCTGAGCCCGAAGATGGTCTGGGTTTTGGCACCGTTAAATTAAAGCCTGGGAGGGTCCGTGAGGACAGACCCACGGATGTGTCACGCCCACACCCTGGACCAGTGGTGGCTCTGAAGGCCTGCTCTCCACAGGGCAAGCCTTGCCCAGAGCCGTGGAGGTGCGACAGCAAGATGCCGCCGTCCTCTCCGCTTTCTCGAGAGGAGCCAGCGGGAGCCCGAGCTGGTGCTTACTGGTAATTTGCTCGTTTGGGGCATTGAAAGGAGCCTCCCCTGGCATGCCCAGCAGACACACGGCTGCTCTTTCATCTGGCTTCTCTCTCTGTCCGGCAATTACAAATGTGCAGTATCCGAGAAGCCATAAAAAGGAGAAGGCCAGGCTGAGTCAGGCGTCCCCGGTGGCCATTTGTTTCGGAGCCAAACACTCTTACAGTCAATAATATCTGTGAAGTAGTGAGTCTCCTGGCATGGGAGGTATGCACGCCCTGGGGCTGGGAAAAGTGTGGATTGCAGGGCTGATGGCCTCTCGAGCCCTGTGTGACCCTAGGAGTCCAGGGGTCATTGTGGACATGGACAGCTGGGACGGACGTGCTGGGAGGAGGGCTGGCCGCTTTCCTGACCAACGATGGCCCCTGGAGGTGGTGTGGGGAGTCTACTTCAAGGGCAGGGCCCAAGGGCCAGGGTCCAGGCCCTTCGGCCACCCAGACCTCTTAGTTGTGCAGCTGCTGTTGTCCGACTGCATGACACGGAGACCCACACAGCAGCTGAGGCTCCATCTGCACAGCTGTGGCCGTTTCCTGGCCTTGGCCGCCCGGCTCAGCACGGAAGGTCAGTCGGCTCCAGGTCCCGGGTGAGAGCGGCGGCCTCCGAGACGCCCTCCCTGTCCTCAGCACCGCCTCCTGCAGGAGGCCGTGCCACCCCCGAGCCCCCACCCCACTCCAGGACCTGCCCCTCCCTGCCTGGCCCTGAGGCCTGGGCCTGCTCTGTGCCCAGGTCACTGAACAGGATTTGCAGACACTGCCCCGTGGCGTCTTTAGCCAAACTGCCCAGATGCAGCCGGCAGCGTCTGCTGAAAGCCCCCCACTGCGCAGGGCTGCTGGGGGGCTTAAAACAACAGACACTGACTGTCTCGCCGTCTGGAAGTCTGTCTCTGCCTCTCTCCTGGCTTCTGGGGCAGCTAGTGCGCCGCGTCCTCCCCTCTCCTTCCCTCTTCTAGGGCCCACTCCAGCACGGCCTCCCTCGGCTTTACCTGCCTAATTCCATCTGTAACGATCCCGTTTCCAAATAGCGTCACAGTCGGGGTCCTGGGGGCCAGGGATTCAACGTGCCTTTTGGGGGACGCAATTCAGCCCCCAACACCTGTTAACGAGGGAACTGGCAAGAGAGAACGGAGAGGATGACAAACTCCTCTACCCACACCTAGTCAGGGGGAAAAAAGAGGGCAGGAAATTAGAAATTACAGCCTAGGGAAAAATCGGATCCAGATTGCTGAATTAGACAGAGAGCTGGTTAATCTCGAACAGGATCATAAAACCGTCACCATTTGGATTATTTTTCTACAAGAGAGAAATCATCTGCATCTCTACTGGAAAAAAATATTTGCAACTTTTGTATGCCATTTTCATTTGTTTTCATCAGCTGGGAACTTGTTAGAAATGCAAATTTTAAGGTCCCGCCTGAAACCTGCTGAATCAGAAACTCAAAGTGGGGCCCAGCAATCGGTTTTTGTTTTTATTAGAGAAATTGTAGCTTTACAGAAAAATCATGCAAAAAATACAAAGTTCCCATATACACCCTGTTGTTAACAGCTTGCATCAGTGTGGTACCTTTGGTGAAAGGACATTTTTATAGTACTATCAACTACAGGCCATGGTTTATGGACTACATGTGTTGTTTTATAGATGTATATATTTATGTATGCTGTTTTTTAATTTTTTGTTCTCTTTTCAATGTTTCCAACCTAAAAATGCTGCCTTGCTGTGTGCCCATCAAGTCGCCTCTGGACTCTGGTCCAGCCTGGCCCCCGGCCCTGTCTTCGGTCTTCTCTTGCCTTGGGGTGTTCCACCAGGATGTTTGTCTACCCACCTGAGCCCGGAATGCAGCCCAGGACCCTTTCCTGTCCCACTCACCTATCTAACCCTGGGGTCCCCGCAGTTCCCAGACCTGGAGCCCCCTCTAGTGGGCAGGGCTCCACGTAAGACCCCACAGAACCCACCTGCCGGGGCCCCCGGCTGTCTGACCTTGACCGCGTTTCTCAACCTCTCTTTCCTGGTGGCGATGACCTCCTGGGCTTGCCCGGGCTGAGGTCTTAACAGCTCGTCGCCGAGCGCGGGCGCAAGTTCTCGGTCCCCAGGAGCGCACGACCACACGGTCCCTCCTGCTTCTTGGACGTAGTCTCCGCGCGGCCACGTGCCTCGGTTTCCTTCCTCCGTGGAAGCAGGAGGCTCCCATGTGGGGAGGCACGCGGCTCCGCCTGTCAGGGATGAGCGCTCACCACCTGCCACGTGGGACCCCAGCACGAGGGCGGAGGGAGGCAGGCGCTTGCTGCCGGGGTCCCTCGCTGGGCCCCTCACTGTGTCCTGGCGTGGCTCGTCCCACCCCCGCCTCCTGAGCACAGCCCGGGCCTGCCTTGGTTTACCTCCTCCTCGCCCCTTCCCCACCGCCAAGCCGAGAGTGTAGAGCTGAGCCGAGCCGGGAGCCCGTGAGGAGGAGGAGGAGGAGGAGGAGGAGGAGGAGGCGGCTGCGGTGAAGGCAGTGGTGGCACCTCCGCAGGACAAAGTGCCCACAAGGACGGCTCCTTGAATGCGCATACATTGAGATCTGCTCCTACTTTACTTGGCAGTGAAATGTGGTTTTTTTTCATCTTGGAAATGCTAATGAGAAATCTAATTTCCAAAACAGCCACAAATGGCCAAAGAAATATTCCATTTGTAAACAAAAGGGAATGTTTGATCATGGATCGGAGTACCTAGCATTTAAAATAATTGAATATACAAGAGGTTTTTTTTTTTTAACTTCTGTAGTTGCTTCTCAGGAAATCAGATAATATCAAGTTCTGGTTATTTAAATGCTGCCAGGGAGAGGAGCGTACCTGAAGAAGGGTATGGGGTGTGGAGGTAAATTTCCTAGGGCGACTCCTTGTACTTTCAGTTCTACCCACACACACCCATGAGAAAGGTGAAGTTCTCACCTGGGAAGGGACCTGGGTAGATGGGTCAGGTGGACTCCCTGGTACCTGGAGCTCTCTTTCCTCCCGTGGCTGGGGTCAGAGCCATCGGATGCACATACCTGGCTGGAGGCGCTGGGTGTGGCAGCCCCTGGGCTCTCACTCCCTGAGCACAGACGGATGGACGTGGGCCTAAACCCAGGACATTTCATGGAACTTTTGTGCTAACGCATGTTTTTTTTTTCCTGGGAAGAGGGTCAATTACTTTCCTCAGGTTCTCAAGGGTTTCAAAACCCCTAAAAAGTTAAGCCAACACTTCTTGATCACCTGCTGTATACCAGGCGGGGCCTATGAGATTTCATTAATGGGGTCTCTTGGGTGTAAGGATTGATCTCATCTGGGTTAAAGAAGGGGAAACTGAGGCTCGGGAATGCTCAGTGTCTTGCCTGGGGCTGGCAGGCTGGGGCATCTGAAGAGGGCCGGGGGGTAGGGAGGTCCCCTGCTGGTGTCCTCTTTCTCCCTCAAAATCTGGTTAAGGTTAGGGAAAGGGCTGGGGCGGGGGGGACGGTTGTCAGAGAGATATATGTGGCCAGAAAGGGGAAGCAAACAACCGTGTCAGGACCAGCGTGAGGGAGCTCCAGGGGATGGTCAGTCACTGGTGCTAATGCCCAGAGCGCCAGAGGTAGAAGGGTGCGAGACAGACGGGGCAGGGGGCAAAGGGTGGGGGTAGAATGGAGATCTCCACACAGGTGACAGCGCAGGGGCCAGCCTTCCCAGCCCAGCTGCCCCCTCCCTGGCCTGGTTCCCCCTGTGGGACTGGGGTGGGGAGTGGTCATCTTAGAGCACCTCTTCCTCGCCATTGTGCGCCTTGAAGTCAGTTGTGGAGCCTCATGGAATTTACTGGAAGCCCTCTAGTGGAAAGGAGCGGTAGGTGGGGTCCGGCCAGGGCCATCCGCTTGGGCCTGGGGGCTTGGCCTAGGGCCGGACTGTCACCAGGGCGTCCTGTTTCTCTCAGCTGCCTCTTCTCAGCCTGTGCCCTGGGGGGCTGGGCTGGCCTGGGTTTAAGTGCAAACCCTGGGGCCCCTCCAGCCGCATCCCTGGCCCTGCTGCCCTGCCCCCGCTGCAGAAATGGGGCAGAAGAGACCCCCCTCTTTCGGGGCAGTTTGTGCAGCGGTCAGGCTCCACGGGCGGCCAGACCAACCCCAGCCCCAGCCGCAGCTCAGGTAGGACGGTCCCTGCTTCTCTCACTCCCACCGTGCGCTGCGGCCTGATCAGGAAGACAGATCCCTGAGATCGCGGCAGAAATGAGATGGGAAATGATGGGCCAGCGCCCCCTTTCCCCCTAATTCTTTATTTCAGCTCAATTTAATGTCCAAGCACACCCCGAGGCAAACATTGCATTTTGCCAAACAGATTTAGGGCAAGGTACAAGATGATGCAGTTTCACCTTCGGCAGTGTGTGCATACATCTGCATAACATTTGCATATATTACAGTGGATTGTAAGTTGCATAATCAGCTCGAAACAATCAAGACTTGTCTTGCCGCATTTTTCATTAGTTTCCTACAAGTGACACGATTTGCTTCACCAAGCAACTCTAAAATGGAATTACACTGTTACTGGACTACATGTTTACGCCAAAGCTCCTTTGGGAAAGAAATACTTTGGGAATCAAGGTGTGTGGGGGGGTCCAAAGAATAACGGGGTGCTTCCCTGTTGTCTGCCCAGCATCCCCTTCTTGTCTGCAGTTACGAGGCACCAGCAGTCTCGCCCACTGAGGACTTTGGGGGCACTGGGCTGTCTCCTGCTGTGCCGCGGTGCCCTGACCTGTAAAATGGGCACAATTTAAACATCTCGGCTGCTGTGGAAATCACCAGGGTCATCAGTCGGATTTCTGTTGTAAAAAACAGAAGCTCTCCAGCTTTAAGTTTTTTAAAAAGGGTGTTTGGAAGGGAAGAGCCATGCGTCCCAGGCTGGGCGCCTAGGAAAGCCTCTCTGGAAGAGGCCGTAACCCAGCAGGTGGGGAGTCAGGCTGGAAGACTTCCAGAAGGTGCCGTGGGGCTGGGATTCAGGAGTCAGGAAGCCACTGCTGCCACCACAAATGCCTCTGGATGCCAATAAAGCCAGTGGCCACATCCCACGGCTGTGCCCAGCTGCAGAAACACAGGCTGCCCACGCCTCACCTCCGGGTGTAACTGGAGGAACCAGCTTGCACACAGAGCCAGGTTTGCATCCAGAACCCAACTGCAAGGGCTTCTGGGAAATGGAGTCTACCTTTCCAGCCTCTGCAATACAGCAACCCTCACCTGGCGCCAACCCCAGGCGCCAAACATGCCCAGGCGTGGCCAGGCCCAGGGGGGCTGACGATCGTCCACCTGCTCCGGCCCTTTGGGTTTCAGAAGGCCGCTCAGGGACGGGGGCAGCCCAGTACTGGGTGGTGGGGAGAGCCTGGGCCCTGGGGTCAGAGATGGGTTCAAATTTGGGCTCCACCTCTTACCTTCTCTGCCGTCTGCAGCAAGTCACTGCGTTTCTGCAAACCTCAGTTTCCTCCGCTGTGACGGGGGCAGGGCTCTTGTGAGAAGGGAGGAGGCTGCCGCTTACAAAGCTTTTGCCCAGAGCCTGGCAGGTGCTGAGGGCTCAGCCATGGGAGCTGCGGCCGTGGAGGAGGTGGGCAGCTGGGGCCTGGGCTCGCTGTGGTGCCCATGGAGAGCTGGTCCTGGAATCAGGAGACCTGGGGTTCGGCCCTTCCAGAATTAACGAGCAATGTGTCCTGAAAGAAGTTTCCTACCGTTATTCCCCGTTTATGAAACAGTCCTTGGCTGCTGATGGCCGAAACCTTCCCAGCAGGTCTGCCCCTGAGCCCCGGAGGGGGCCAAGCTCAGGCTGGACTGTGGAGAAGGAGCACGGCTCACGGCCGCAGCGGTCTCCCAGCACCCGTTCACCCCTGCCCAGCTTGCCTGAGTGGGGAGGACGGACCCTTTCAAGCTGGCTGTGCGAGCTGAGCGGGGTCGGGAATCAAACGATCTCCAGGCTGGCGTGAGATGTCCACACCACCCAGTGTCCACTAGCCGGCTCTGCCCTGCACCCTCGCTCTGTCTGCTCAGCCTCCCCACCCTGGAAGGATGGGGAGGCCTCAGAGGGTCCCCACCCTGGGTCGTACCCGTCAGCCGGCCCTGGCGGGAGGACGGGTGTGCACCCTCCTGGCAGGGCCCCTCTGCGGTTCTCCAGAAGCTTCTCATGGCGTCCCCAATGGAGATGGCCCTGAGAAGCCGCCCGCACCAAGGCCCTGCCGGGCGCACAGATCTCCATCCCAGTGGTCGTCTGTGTCTGTGGGAACATCCCCGCAGTGGGGTCTTCTGAGGACCCTCGTTCTGCAGCCAACCTGGAGGCCCCATGAAGCTGGACCAAGGCCAGTTTGCTCGGTCAGCTCAGTCACCCCAGGGCTCTAATAGGGTCTGGTTCACAGGGAGTAACACACAGACCTGTCAGCTGGCTAAATGAAAGCAAGGCTGCTTCAGGACTGGAAAGTACTAGAAAGTTCTAGAATGTTCTTTACTTGGAGAAGTACTTGTGGTTCTGAGCACAGCCTTTGGTCTCAGTGGACTCGGGCCTGGGGACCTGGTTGTGCGATGTGGGCAAGTTACAGAAACTCTCCCAGCCTCTGGAAGTGACAGGAGTGACTGTCTAGACGTGCGCCAGCCTTGGAAAGCCAAGATGAGTTCAGTGATGCCCTCGGAGCAGGGAGTGCAGCACGTGATCCACATCCAGGCCTTTCTGTTTTTCCACTGAAATGAAACTTCAACCGATAGCTCCGCGCCTTGGAGGGCGTACAGCTGGCCCATTCACTCTCCCAAAGCGGGAAGCACCCTTCACTGGCCCCCCGACTTTGCTTGCTCCTGGGGTCACTTCTGGACACATTCTAGAAACTCTGCCTCCCTTCCGAGTGTGGTGCTGGGAAGCGGACGCGGTAGCCCCCAGAGTCGGGACAGTGAGCGTGGAGCCCAGCTGACTCTCACCCTCCTTGTCCTGGAGGTCGTTCTCCTGTGGCTGCAGCCCAGGTTCGGGGCGCCTGGTGCTGTGGCTGACCCCATGGCCGGAGTGCAGGCGCCTCTCGGCCAGCCACGGGCTCCGGCTGGCTGTCGCCGGGGGTGTGGCTGCAGCATCCGCCCTTCCAGGCTTCTGAGCCGAGGGCCTCTTCCTAGCTGAGATGCCACCCAGTGAGCTGGCTCACCTGCTTGGCTCAGGCTGAGCAGAGGCTTCTGGCCTGGGCCTCATGGAATTGCACACTGCTCTGTCCCGGGGGAGTGCAAACCCAAGCCCTCTGCGAGGAGGGGCTCTGCTGATTTTACCAGAACGTGCACCCCTGCCCCTGCAAACAGAGCCCGGGGGTCGGAGGACAGGCCTGGAAACTTCTGGACTCCAGAGGTGGCTCTGGGCTCACCAGCTCCAGGACCCCTCTTGCAGCCAGCACTGACGCTGGGCCTTCTGAGGACCTAGCTGCATCTCGAAGCTGTGCCAGATGCAGCTGACAGGAAAGTGCTGACCGAGTGTGGAGCCTGACAGAGAAATCGCCCTGAAATTCTCCTCAGCCGCTCGAACGCAGCCAAGAAGATGTGATGATGCGAGCCAGAGGCCAAAATGCCTTTCTTGGTCATCCCACTGACACCTTGACTTATGTTTCTGGGAAACATAGCAAAGGAAATACTGGCTGTCCAAACGGGAAAATCGATTTTGAGCGAAGCCGCGTGCAGGTGGGCGGTGGTGCAGCGGCCCCATGGCAGCTCAGCTTCAGTTCGGCTTTTCCTCACCTGGAGGATGACGTTTACCACCCAGACGGGACACCTGGAGGGCGCAGGCAGGTGCCATCGATACTTAGGCCAGGACAGCAGGTGCAAAGCAACGGGGGTGTCCCGGCGCGCTGGAACAGACGGTTGCTGCCCTTATCTGCGCGATCACCTGGTTTGCGGGGGTGCCGGGATATTGGAAGAGGGGGTCTTGTTACTTAGAAAGAGCAGCCCGGGTATCGTGTAAGCCTTAGGACGTTGTCGCGGACGAGGCCTCTTTTGTCATTTATTCCTTCAGCGGGCAGCCCCCTTCGGAGACACGGCTCTGCGATCTGAGCCGGGGTCCCGGCTTCGCTGCGGAGGGACGGGGCGGCCGCTGGCCTGCAGCCCACCAGCACCAAGGCTTGCAGGCCACGCGCTCCGGCTCTCTGCAGCGCCCCACCACTCAGCTCACGCCTTCCCCTCCTGCCTGCCGTCGGGGGGCTTGGCGAGGACAGCCTGCCCCTCCCGGGACAGAGACTGATACCCAGGCCTGCTTTCCCAGCCTGCCTTGCAGCTGGGGCGTGGGCGCGTGTCTTCACTCAGCCACCTCCTCGGCCAATCAGGGGCCTGTCCTGAACTGTGACTTGGCCGCTGGAGGAAGGAGGCAGGGACCCTGGAGAGGGGCTCGGCGGGCTTGTGCCGGCCACGCGGGGGTCCCTGCTGGGTGCTTGCCTCAGCACCCACCCTGCCCAGTTCTTTCGGCGAGGTCTTGGCTGTGACTCTGGCCGCCCAGCTTTGTAACAGCACTTTCCCTTCTCTCTGGCAGGGGTGTGGCTATTCTCTGTTGTTCTAGTAATGTTTCTGGTCCTTTCTTTTCTCCTTATCATCTGATTTTCTGTGGCTCACAACTAGGGAAGCTTGACGGATAAACTGCATGAGCCGGGGGTAGTCCCTGCCCTTCTCTGAACCTCACAAGATGTTTTCGTGTCCTGGGCTGCACAAGCAAATACAATGCCATGGGTCGGGTTAAACAGCGGGCATTTACCCGCTCCCGGTTGAGGCTGGGAAAAAGTCCAAATCCAGCTGTCATCAAGGCGATTGTTTTTTCCCGAAGACTGGTGTTCGGAGGCTGGCTGCCCGTGAGCCTTAGCCTGTCACACGGCAAGGCACATGGCGGCCTCTCTTGGCCTCTCCCTCCTCTTCTGGGTTCCATTGAATTTTAGCTTCTGGTTGCTTCCTCTGTGGCTTTCTCTCCATGTGCCTGAATTTCACTGATAATGAATCCAGAAGTAGAATTAAGACTCATCCTGACTGAGGTGGGTCGCACCGTAGCTGAAGTAGCCTCATCAAAATGTCTTACTTCCGATGGGTTTGCACCACAGGAGCGGATTAGGTTTAGGAACACGCTCCTAACGACCACACACAGCCGTTTACAGAGGGGCACATGATTCCTGCCTCACAGTGAGCTTGTGCAGAGCACAGGGCCTGGCCCCAGACAGGTGTGGGTGCCGTTGGGGTGCAGGGCTGAGAGAAGACTTGGGAGTGAAAATTGTGTTCTAAACTGCGTTATTAAACTAATTTCTTCCTGTCTGTCGAGGGGCTAAAATGTTGAGATTCAAATAGTCTCTAAAAAAGATCCATCAAACCCATTTAAGATCCCAGACAAAGAACTTTGCTCCCCAGGTAGGGTTGCCAGATAAAGTACAGGGTGCTCCGTTACGTTTGAATTTCAGGTAGCCAACAAAATGTTGGGGGTTGTACGTATATACCGTGCAGCGTTTGGGCTGTACCTATACAAAAAAAAATGTTGTCTGTCTGAGTTTCAGATGCAACTGGACGTTCTGGGTTTTTAGTCGCATATCCAGCAACCCTCCACCCCGGCCTCCTCTGGGAATGGATCTTCTGACCCCACGCCCTGCATTTGCTTCACTCCAGGAGGAATTCTGCTGACAGCCGAGTGGCTTTTGGCAGCGAGTCCCTGAGGACTCTTGCATTTGCTCCAGAGCTTGTTAAAAGCAGTGTTTTTACAGCGATGGCGAGCACACATGCACACATGCACACGCAGCCGTGCTCCAGAATCAGTGGAGGCTCAATGACAGAGTGGAAAGCGGAGTCCCGCACGCCGCAAGTGGGCGTCCAGCATGAAGCTTCGACATCCTCCCGGGTCATCACGGCTTGTTTGAGCTCTCGGAGCCGGCCGCTTGCACCCGAGCTGCCCAGCCCCGCTGTCCTCCTCGTGCCCGTCCCGCGTCCAGAGAGGAGGTCCAGTCTGCACTCGACTTGGTCCAAGCAGCGTCCTAGGCTGGAAAACAGTTGTTTCCAAAGAAGAAGCATTTGTTTAACGAGCCCCGACCTCCTAATTCCATCCCCAGCCAGACCTTGAAGCCTTATTGGCTCTGACACGTCCCCCAGAGCCAGCAGAGGGTCTGCTTCCTGGGTCGTGCCACCCCGAGCAGACTCCACATCTGGAGGCAGCAGAGCCTGGGGTGACAGCTGCAAGGGGAGCCTGTAACTAGCAGATCAGCAAGGCTGGGACGCAGGGGGCCAGAAACTACCCTGGCTCGCCGGCGGGAGAAATCCTGACGGGGTGACACAACAGGGTGCTGTGAGACGGCTTTAGAATTCCTGGCCGAGCATCAGCAGCGGCTCCCCTGGACTCTGTGCGGTGCCCCAGGGGCTGCCGGGTTAATGGCGGCAGTTGCTCTTTGGGCTTTGTGCTGCTGGTTTCTTAGAATAAGCCATACAATTTGTAGACAGACGGTCATTCCAAAAATGAGTTCCCATGTAGCTGGTTCTAAAGACGCCTTTGGGAAACCGGAGAAACAAGGTTCCAAAAGGGGAGCTGGCTCCCCCTGCCACCCGGCCATGACA
Source organism: Tolypeutes matacus (assembly GCA_026826555.1). Taxonomy (NCBI): domain Eukaryota; kingdom Metazoa; phylum Chordata; class Mammalia; order Cingulata; family Chlamyphoridae; genus Tolypeutes; species Tolypeutes matacus. The sequence goes on from JAKSZT010053989.1 coordinate 1,677,703, forward strand.
GCTTCCGTCCATCCATCCATCCATCCATTCATTCGAGAAGCATCTGCTGGGTCCCCACCATGTGCCAACGCTCTGTGCCAGGGGTGGAGCCACCGCGGTGACTGAGAATGAGACGGAGGGGCCTGGGGGCTGGGATTCACAGTGGGGTGGTGGGGAGGTGCACACCAGGCAGTCCAGGAATTTATCGGCTACTTGCAATAGAAATTGTGACCACTGCTGTGAGACGAGGCTCAGGGCACTAGGAGACTCCATAAGGGGGTCCTGGGAGAACTCCAGCTTTGCGTGGCCTCCAAAGAGCTCTCCGTTTTCCCGGCTCCCCCATCCCTCTGGGGCAGTTAGAGCCAAGCACCCAGCTGCTTGGCTCTAACTGCCGAGTTCTCCCTGAGTGCCCCTTTCTTGACACTTGTCCAGCCCTCAGCACGTGCTCTTACATCTGCTTTCAAATCGTAGGCGTGGTCCTTCCTCGTTTGTCCATCTGGGCTGAGCCACGGGTCCTGGGTCCATGACTGTCTCCTGGGCTTCCCCCAACACGCCGCACTGCTGCCCTCTGCACGACGGCACGCTCTCTCCTAGGAACGGCCAGAGAGCGGTTTGAAACTCGGAACTCGCTGGCCATTTCATATGGGCACAGGATAAAGTACAGACCACCTCCCCGGGCTTTCAAACTCCAGCCCTCTCCATCTTCGTGCTGGTCTCGCCCTCTCTGCACAGGCTCCAGCCGATCGCCCAATTGGACTTTGGTCCTTCAAATACATCACACCCATCTCCCTCCTCCGGGGCCTCCGCCCCCCAACTTTCGGTTCCTGGCTCCTGGCCAGGTAGGGCTCAGCTGCAAGGTCGCTTCCTGAGCGGCCGCCCGCTACCTGGCACCTTCTTTCAGGGATGCATTTGTTTTGTTTCTCTGTCTGCTTCCTCCCCCTCCTCCCTCCTCCCCCTTCCTGCCCCTTCTCAGCTCTCACCTGGAGGCTCTTTATCCAGACCTGCAGCTTGTCCAGCTTTATGAGGGGCTGCACCCACATCGCCCACGAGGAAGCTGTAGCCCAATCTCAGCAGGGACAAAGAAGGCCCGTGTTCACCATCTGTGACACCAAACCGGCTCCTGGTCCTCCTCCCACCATCAGAGCCACCCCCACCCCCTCGGAGAGCTCCCCAGGCCTCGCCCCCAGCAAGGGGCGAGGACCCACTTCCAGAGACTTCAAAGGGTCCAGAAAATCTGCTCCCAGGGGCAAGGGTTGTGCTGTCACCCCAAGCAAGCCCCTGGGGCTGAGAAGTCAGCTGGCAGGAGAGCCGGCATCCGCGGGCTCAGCAGCCTCAGCAGCCTCCTCGGCCAGGGCGCACGTCAAGCGCGGCAGGTGCCCGTGATTGGAGGAAGGGAAGGAGGTGGCCTGTGCTGTTCAGGTTGAGGACTTCAGTCCAGAGCCTGCCGCGGGTCATCACAGGGCGAATGGACCGTCCCCTGTCTGCTGTGGCCTGGGGAAAGAGGCGGCTGGAGCTGCAGGAAAATGCCCTGCCCTTGCAGAGTCCCCTGCCTGCTGCCACCCAGCCTCAGACCTGACTGCCCCTCCATGCTAAAGGCGGGGGTCCCAGCCCCTTTCAAGTGTGGTCCATGCACCATTAGCATGGGAAAGGCCGAACCCCAGGCTCCACCACAGGCCCTGGCATCTGTGGAATTCACAAATGAATGCCAGAGAGAAGTTATTCTGTTCAGCCAGCATCCAGATGGACTAGAATACGGGGTGTGTGGGGGGGTGGGGGCGTGGGAGAGAAGAGAATTAAGGTGAGCATGCTGACAAATAAAACGCGGTCCCTGCCCTCGGGGAACGCGCGCATAGGTAAGCCGCTCTGTATCCATGATTGACGCGCTTTTCCGGGACCGGCCTCTGCCCCCCTCTCTTGCCTTCGGCTTCTCCTCCTGCCCACTCTGTCTTCCGTTACTTTGCCCCTCAGAGTGTGGTCCACGGCCAGTAGCTTCTTCTGGGAGCCTGTTAGGTGAGGAAGTTCATGGATCCAACCCTGGACCCATGAGCCAAAATCTTGGGGTGTTGAACTCCAATCTGGGTTCTAATGAGTGTACCAGGGGATCATTATTTTTTTTAAAGATTTATTTTATTTCTATTTATTTATCCACCGCCACCGCCCCCACCCCCTTAAAGATTTATTTTATTTCTATTTATTTAGCCCCCGCCCTGCTGCTTGTGCTCGCTGCATCCATTTGCTGTGCATTTTTCTGTGTCTGCTTTTCTCCCTCTGACCGCACTTGTGCTCCACCAGGAAGCCCCGGGAATCGAACCTGGGGCCTCCCATATGGTAAACGGGAGTCCAACCACCTGAGCCACAGCCGCTTCCGCCCCCCCAGGGGATTCTGACATGCACTAGAGTTTGAGAAGCACTTTTGCTTCAGCATGCCAGGGACAGGTTCTCGTGTAACAATCAGTGCCGAAGTAAATTGTCCAGGATGGTATGGCAGCCCAAAGACTTGCAGCAACGCCCCCTGCCACCCCAGCGTGCGGATTTTCTGCCCTTGCTTGCTACAGGGTGCTTTCATGATGACTGCCTCGCCACTGGCATTGCTATGCCTCCCAGGAAGAAGAGGCCAAGCTTGCTGGCTGGGTCTGTCTCTTAACCACTTTCCCATCTAGCAGCATCCACTTGCTTCTCATTGTTCACAGCTCCTGGCAGCGGCAGACGCTGGGGAATGCAGCTTTCTCAGCCGGGTGGAAGGCCAGCCCCAGGCCCACTGGGCTTCTTCACAGAAACGAGCAGGGCAAGGATGGATCTTGGGCAGGCCGCCGTCAGAGCCCACCGTGCCTGGTGGTAGCCTTCGTTTGTTCACCAGATATTCTAGTTTTCCTTCCTCCTGGAACATGGTAGCATTGCTCGTTCTGTCTTTCTTGGGGGGGGGACGGAAAGAAATCAGTCAATGAACTGTGGGTATAAGTAGGGGGAGCATTTAAAGGTTGATGTGTGACTCTCCAGAACTCTCTTTCCTTCCACATGACAAGAGACACGCTTGAGAACACAGCTGCTCCCAGCCTGGGACTCTGGCTACTCCACGGGGCGTGCCTGCCGACAAGCGGTGGACACGGGACCCGAGCGGGAAATAACCTGGGATTCGGGAGATGTCTGTTACTTCGGCATACCCTACATTATCTTGAGTGGTACAATGCCTCTCGAAGTATTTCAGTCCCATAAAACCACTTTAAAAAAATACATTTCCTCTTCATAATCTGCCTATCAAGACTTCCGTCCATTCTTCGAGACACAGGACTCTTCTCTTCTGTGAGCCTTTCCTGACCTTCCCCAGTGGATCGGCCTCGCTCGGCACCTCTATCAAAGCAACGGTTTCCTCGATGGTCCGCTGTCTGCACAGTGGGATGCCCTCAGCAAAGAGCTTCTCCAGGGCTTGGCTCAGCTCTTCTCCATCTCTATCCCCAGCTCCAGGACGGGGAGCAGAGGAGGCCCTCAAGAGCTGCTGAGCTGAGCTGAAATGGGGAGATGCACAGGGACAGATGACAAGAACGTCCACTGTACACTCTTCTTCTTTTTTTTTTTACTTTATTTTGTACATAAATAATTGAAAATATAAGCAATTAAAAATTAAAAAGTAAACAAAGATGAATAAATATATACATTTCTCAGTTAAATGAGTGCACACTCTTCTTGCCCACACGATTTTACTCACAGCTTCTCCTTTGCTTGAGGAGCTTTTGCTTTTGCTGTTTTGTTTTCACTCCCCGTCTATTCCTATGAAATTTATATCCACCAGTAAGGAAATGGTCTCTTTTAGGGAAAGCAATCAATCATCAGACAAAATTTACTGAGCACCTACTATGTGCCAGTAGATTCTGGAGATATGGTGATGAATAACATTGACAAAGGTGTGTACATTCTACTAGATGAGATGGCGATAAAACAGGTTCAGATGGCTGCAGTGTCGGGAAAGCAGGGAACCCAACTAGAGGGTAGTGGGGGGTGTTATTTTGACCGGAAGATAAAGAAAATCCTCTCGGAGGCAGCGAAATTTGAGCAGACACTGGAAGAAAGTGAGGAAACTCACCATAAAGGAATCAAAACTTCTACAGCTTCCACGACAGCTTCTGACACCACCTGAAAATATTGCGGTAGCTCAGTTCGATCCAATTCTGAGCCCCAGTATCCAGAGTCAGGCAGACCCCACAGGGTAAGGGCGAGCTTCTACAAGACTCCAGGTGGGGCGTCCCAGGCCACCTGCACCTCTGACCAACTGGCCACAATTTCAGGACTTCCCACCAACCCTCATCCACACTAATTCGCCAGAACAATCCTCAGAACCCACTGAAAGCTTTATTATAGTAAAAGGATACAGGGAAGAGGAAGCCAGTGGAAGAGACGCTTGGGGCAAGTCGAGGAAGCTTCTGTGTCCTCTCCCCTTGGAGTCAGGCTGTGCCGCCTTCCTGGGACAGGGACGTGTCTTCTCCATCGTGGACGCTCACCCGTGAGTGTGTGCTCCGTTTAGACGGCGCCTTTTCACGTACACGTGATTGATGGAAGCCACGCGAGGTGGCTGAGCTCCCCCTCCAGGCCTCTCCCCTCCCAGGGCCGGGGCGGCCGGGCCGACCTGACCTGGCACAAAGCTGCAAACCCCCTCGCCACGTGGTCGGTCTTTCTGGTGGGGCCAGCCTCACCCTAAAGCTGCCGCATTGTCACCCCACCCTGTAACCGCCAGGTGTGGTCCTGTGCCCACCTGAGAGACAGAAGACACTCCTGCCACAGGAGATTCCAGAGGTTCAGAGGGGGCGGGAAGGACCAGAACATTTGGAGCGAAGAGAGGCAGTCACGGATAATGTGTAAAAAAGGCAAAATCGTGGCTCTCATGCAGATATAACTCGAACACCTAAGAGAACTCATTCATTAGTGAGGGACAGTAAGATGCGACAGCGGGTTCAAAGGAGAACTCACAGAGCCACACGGGGAGAGGCAGTACGATATCCCAAGATAAATTTACAAACAGATGCACGGCAGTTCTATCCATAGGTCAATAACCAATTGCGTTCCACCGGATACAAATAGTCTGCATTTCTGTGGACAAGAAGCATTTGCATTATTATTAGCTTTCCAAAGGAGTTTTTGTGCAATTCACAAAATAGCTCAAAGACAATGAAAGGTAGAGAGAACCCAGGTGGCTGCTCGAGACAGAACACTCAGCAAACCATCTCTCCTGCCACCGTTTCAGTCTTTCCCAATTTTTCCTGACACAGGAGACCATAGTGCTTCCAGAAGGAAGGTGACCGACTGTGTCAAATGCTGTGGAGAGGATGAGAGGAGAATTGGCAACTGGATTCTGATGACCTTGACGGGGGTGAACTCAGTGCACTGGGGGGAAAGGAGCTTGGAGTGCACTCAAGAAGTGGCGGGAGTGGCGAAGCGGAGACAGCGAGATTAGACATCTCTTGGGGGAATTTAGTCACAAAATCCTATGAGGCTCAAGCAAAGAGCTCAGAAGGAACAATTTTCGTTGTCCCACCACGGGTTGTGGATCCCTGATAGCTTCTACAGTCCAGCTCTGGGGACCTTCTCCTTCCCTTGAAAAAAACCTGAGTCATAAGCCACCTGTTTAGCTTCCCCAGCTGCTAAATGAATACCATGCAATGGTTGGCTCAGTGGAGGACTTTATTGGCTCATGGTTTCAGGGCCGAGAAGGCTTGCTTCTTCCCAGGTCAGAATCTTCCGGCTGGCTGCCAACCTTTGGGGTTCCTCGGCTTTTCCATCACGTGGCAATGCACGTGGCGGCATCTTCTCCTTTCTCTGCTGGGTTCCATTGACTTCCAGCTTCTGTCCATGGCTTTTCTCTGTGGCCCTGTGAGGCCTCCTGTAGGACTAAGCCCCATCCTGATGCAGGCGAGCCTTAACTGAAGGAGCCTCCTCAAGACGTCCTACTTGCAATGGTTCACACCCACAGAAAAGGAGTAAGATTAAGAAAATGTTTTTTCTGGAGTACATAAATCCAAGCCAACATCCTGCCTGTCTCTGGTTGAGAGGTAGCGTTAAAACTGAAGTCCTAATGACCTTCAAAGGAAAACTCATTTCATTTAGTGCAAACGGCATAAATACCAGCCCACTCTCAAGCATGGGTTTTCTGAACCGAGGATACTGGTGCCCGCCCCATAGAGCTGCACAATTTTCTAGGCTCCAGCCAGGCTCTCTCCTCTCTCAACCCCCTGCTGCCTCCACCTGCAGCTTCCAGGTAGAGGTGGCCTTTGGCCCCTGCCCCTCCCCTCCCTGCAGCCTCTGCTCAGCCCTGCTGGGAACAGGAGGCTATTAAGGGCACAGCAGGAATTCTGACCTGCGCTCTCAGGCTCCAACGTCTGTGCTCCTCTGGCCACATGTGGCCACCGTTATGGTGCCAAGAGGAAAAGGTGTTAGGAAAACACGTCAGCGAGCGCAGCCCTGCTTTCCCCCAGGTGAAACACGGTGTTTTGTAAACGTGTGATTCTGCCTGCGCTCACCTCGGAGAACTGAGGATCCTGTGGAGGTTCACCTTAGGGGGAGAAAAGCAGACCGAGAGAGGATGTGAGCAAGACGTTGGGAAGGCAATTAGCAGCCCTGAAGTCTAGCTCCGAATATGGTTGCTAGGCGAGATGTTAGATTGTGTATATAGCAGCAGAAGAAAGATGTTTTAAAAATCCATGGAACTGCACTGCACAAGCTCAACCAAGGACTTCAGGTAAGGGCACGGCTGTAACAATGAGCCCTCATCAGCTGCAACGGATGCCCACACCAATGCAAGGTGTTGGTGCTGGGGGCGGGCGGGAATCCTGCATTTTATGCGTGATTGTCCTGTAAACCCACAACTTCTCTAGTAAAGATAGAAAACGGGAGTGCACCTGCACGACTGCCCTCTTCCTCCTGACCCAGGGACAGGCAGAGGCTTGTGTGATGTGCGTGTGCCCCGCGGCTGCCAAGGGTAACGGCAGCCCTTGAAGAGGGCTGATGCTTGGATGAGACTCAGACAGGGGCCAGCTGCCGACAGAGGCTCGGGAGGCTTCTCTCCTCTCCGATGGCGAGCTTCAGAGTGGGGTTGGAGTAAATTGCATGTGAGCAGCCCAAATTATCAGACAAACCCCATCCGCTTGCTGTGACAGCTGCTGCCCAGCCCCCAGCGGCAGTCAGGGGCAGTGGGGAGGGGGCCGGAGCCCTGGCTTCCCAGCTAAGAAGATAAAACACGAACAAAAACATCAGCCCAAACCTCCAGCAACGCCTGGGTCTCACAGGCCCTGGTCCCATGGACCTTGTGGTTTTCCTGGAAAATTTAAAGTAAAAATAAAGCTTTGAAATGCCTGTTACCCTGGAGATGGTGTTGGGTTTTTCCAGAGATGCCCTGCAAGCATATCTCCTTGTCACACCCTATCACCCTTCATCACACTCCCTTTGTGGAAGGAAAGGGCATGTGTGTTTTTTCTCCCTTTTTGTCTTTTTGTAAATTGAAGTAGGACGTGTGAATATTTTTCAAGTCAAGTAGTGCTAAAGGATTTGAAGGATAAACAGCAGTCTCCCTCCCAACTCAGCTCCTCAAAGGCATGTACTCTCAACACTTGAAATGACATCTTTAGGCATTTAGCTCTACATTTTCAAACGATGTATTGCTTATATTGCAATCTCCGGATTCATCAATTTTAGGGAATATCTACCAAACGGAAAGTAAAGATTTACCTCTGCTTAAGTCAGCATCTCCTCCCATATCTGCTCAAAATAGTCAAGTCCCAGTTTTTGGACAAATGCATATTCAGTGTTTTTGTGATTGCAGCTATGGAAATATTGTTTGCTTTTTGAGTCAGGTATGAATAAATGGGTTTTGTCCTTATACAACTTTTCGTTTTTCCTGGAATTAACATTTGCCTTTTTTTTTTTTTTTAGTTGCTTAGTTTCCTTTCTGTACCTACCCTCTACTAAGTCTTCTCAACACCTCCAAAAGCTTTTCCATATGATTTTCCCCAGGGCCTAAGCTGTCCCATTAACTTTCTTTCTTTTTTTTTTTTTTTTAGATTTAATGTCTTTTTTTTTTTTATTTTTAATTTACTTATTTTTTATTGTAGGTAAAAATCAAAATTTTCACAATACATACCAATATTTGTAAACTGATATATAAATATATATGCATATATGTGCATTTGCTTACAAAAATGTTATTTATATATATATATAAATATATTTTAAGAGGTGCTTCCATTCCTTTTTTCCTGCAGCCTGTCTTCCAGAATTCCTCTGCTCACCTGTTTCCATCTGGACCTTTGTTCTCTGGCCTGGGGGCTGAGCAGGGGTGGAGTTGAAGAGGAGCTCCCCATTCAGTGGGTAGCCCCTCTGGTACTGCTTTCAGCAGATCACCTCACCCCTGCCATATTCCTTCACTTTGGCAATGTCTTCACACACAGGCCGAGTTCAGCTGTGGCACAGATGAGGCGTTTCTGAGTAGTGCCAGGGGCTGAATGCCCCCCGTGTCCACCATTCCCGACTCCTTCCTCACACACTGGCCATCTTTCTGTCTGCCTTTGTCCAAACTGTACTGCCCGAAGACCCCCGTCCCGTCCCTGCCCACTGAAAGCTTAGGTCCCCTTCCCAGAGGAGGTCAGCTTTTGCCTCTTCTTTTCTGTCCCTGGCCCGGCTCTTTCTTCTCAGCTCCACCTTCCCTTGTTGTTTGTACCACCAGGCACCACTGGTTGATACGGCTTTACCTGGACACGGGCCTTTCCGCTCGCGGAAGGTGAGATGCTGAAAGTCTGGCTAGCATCCGCCACAAGCCTTTGCCCATAGCCACGTTTGGTGGTCAGTTCATGAATTATGGTCAATGTCCTGCTAACATGTCATGATGAGTGCAATTTAGAAATCGGGGGGAAATAAAAAAAAAAAGCCTCCTTATTCTCATAGCTTTTGGCAAACCCCTTTCACGTGGCCGCTGTTAACTGTGGACATTTAGCCTTGGCCAAAACCAAGTCTCCCAGGAAGTGTCTGTGAGGAGAAGACACCCTCAACTGCAGAACTGGCTACCCTGCTCTTTTTGGGCTGTCTGCTGCTTCCTTACAGCAAGAGGTTCTGCCTTGCTTGGGAGCTATTGACCAAGCACCAGTGGAAACGAATTGGATTTCAGTGTCTCTCTCAGAAGTTCCCCAAACAATCTCCTTTGCCTGCAAACAACTTTCTAGGCTTCTGCGTCAAGTCAGGGCATATGACACTCAGACAGAAAAACGCCCGCCTGCAGTGGGAGAGGAGACAGAGCCATCATTCCTGAGGTTGCCCGTTTATTCTGACCCGAGGCAGCTTGTAACTTCTGATCTGTCTTTAAAGACAATTTAGTCTTTTTTTTTTCCTTAAAGAGTTTGAAGCACTTGAAGAAAAGATTCCATTGTGAAAATGTCATCAATTGGGAGTTATTGTCTTACCTCATTCCCCAGCTCTCTGGATGAGAGTTTCAGGCTATGGAATTAGGGCCTTTCTATTTCTGACGTCCCCATTTCTCAAAATAGGTGGCGTGTGAGTGGACTCGCTGGCCCAGATCGCCCGCCGGGCCCTTGGGTCTGAGCGAGCGCCTGTTGTAACTTCCAGCTCCACTCAAAGTTTTGCCCAAATCTGTGCAAGGAGACCAGGATACTTTGAGTATTTTCCAGTTTCCATGGGGCCAGACTCAAAAAGTGAAGGACTCATTCCAGAACTTTCGTAGAAAGACCGGTTGGCTTTTCTGAGTAGCCTGTTGAATAAAGCAGAAAATGTAAACATTTTCTTACAAATTCATAGGTATATTCAGAAAAATATGAAATGCTTTCTTTCCTACTGTTTAGTGCATAATGACAAATCTCCACCCCACCCCCAAAACACTTTATTTCCTTCACTGGAGGCTCCCAGATGGCACAGACTGCCTCACGAGGCAGAGAGTGAGCGGCCTGGTGCTGGAGGCAATCAAGTGGCACTTGGATGGCCATTCGGGAAGTGAGGCAAAGGGGTTCCAAGCCTTGGCAGAGAGGCTGAGGGCTCGGATTGAATGACCCCTAAATTCCCTTCCAGCCCTCGACGGCCCGGCTCCGCTGAAGGCTGAAGGGAGTTAAGGGTGAACACAGTTCCCTGGAAGGATTTTCAAGTTCATTGCACCCCAGTCCATGCCATACCCCCAACCCCGGCCGCAGGGGATTAAGGGTGGGGTGCTCTGTGCTGTCCTTGGGTTCTGCCCCCAACCCCCAAGGTCACGGTGGCCAAGGGATGGGGAGTTCCGTCCACTGTCGGCAGGAGAGCCAGGCTCTGTGCGAGAAGCTCAGAATCGAAAGAGAAACAGGAAGGCTCTAAGGAGGCTGACCCCACCTGGGCTGGGCAGGGACGGGGCGGTGGGGTGCTGGGCTCTCTGTGGACGTCCCTGCCTTCAGCGGCTTTTAGGATCCTGGAGAGACAACGTTTTCTGAAATTTTAGGCATAGAGTGTCAAGGATTTTCACGGGACCAACCAGGAGTCAAAGGCAGGTGCTTCTCAGCTCCATCAGCTCCCCCATTGCCGACTCAGTGGGGCCTCGCTTCCTTCAAGGAGAGCACCCCAAGTCGTGGCTCGCCTTGGGCTGTCGGTTTATGGTCTGTGTCCCTCACTTGTCAGCTCCACGTGGGCGGGGATGGCGACGGTTTGGATTTCAGTACCTGAGGAAAGTTCTCATCAGGTCTTCACTGCAGGGTGGGTGGACAAACGACTGGATTAGAAGATAGAGGAGGAGATTAAGAGCCCATGAAGTTTAACTGGGGGGCACCTCTCGAAAATATCAGCCAGTCCACGACGGCGCCGTTTCTTTGAATCTTGCTGCACTTTCTGGCTTAACTCCTGGTGGGGGTTGGGGGAGTGGACCTCGGGGGCAGGTAATGATGGTGGGTGGGGGGGGACAGCCCCACTAAGGCACCAGCATTGGCCTCCCAGAGCGGCCGCTGGTGGGGGATGGCCTCTTCCTGCACCTAATTTCCCTTGTGATTTCTTCTTTGATCAGTGGGGTGTTTAAAAGTGTGTCGTTTAATCTTCGAATAGTCGGGTTTTCCTAGATACCGTATAGCTCCTGAGTTCACAGACGCTGTGGTCACAGACCGTACTCGGGATGTGTGGGGTCAAGTGGACATCTATTTGAAAAGTCGAATCTCAACCTTTATCTCCCACTATGCACAAAAGTTAATTCAAGACAGATCGTAGACAAATGCAAAAGTTGAAACTATAAACCTTCTTGAAGAAACAGCAGGGAAATATCTTTGTGACTTTGATAGGCAAATGTTTCTTCTTCGGTTGGACATAGAAAGTACTAACCAAAACAAAAAAAGGTGAGGGGATAAATTACACTTTATCGAGATTAAAAACTGCTCATCCAAAGACATTTTTAAGAATTTAAAAGGGAAGCCAGACTGGGAGAAAATACTCTCTCTCTC
>JAKSZT010053989.1:1694607-1714973 GCA_026826555.1 Tolypeutes matacus
CCTAGTGCTCCCCACCTGGTGCTCCCCGCATGATCTCCCCTCCTGGTGCTCCCTCCTGGTCTCCCTGCTTGCTGCTCTCACCTTGGGGCTCCCTGACCTGCTGCTCTCTTCGCTGAGACCCCAGCTCCAGTTCCAGGGTTTTCAAAGGTGTGTCATTGCCCAGCCTCGCCCCCAGCCCCAGGCGGAGAGAGAAAGAAATCTTCCATCTTGCAGAGCATTGTGGAAAAGGGCTGCGGAGGGAAATAAGCGTGAGGCCTGCCATTAATTCTCTTGATGCAATGTGTCTCAGTTTTGACTCAGCTTCTCTCAGAGGCTGCCAGGCACTCATTCAGGGCCTAATCAGCCCCTTGCAAAAGGAAAACGGCTTGTGCCGGGTCCTCCAGCCGGCGGGGAGGCTCCCACGGCCTGGCTCCCGCTTGCGCTCTCAGCAGAACCGGCGAGCTTGGCTCTGAGAGACCACCTCTGTCTCTCCAAGGGAGCTGCCGTGCCCCTCAGAGCAACTGCAGGTCTGGGGGTGCAACTTCACCAATTTGCACTTTCTCCAACCATTTGGGCAGGGAAAAGGGTGGGGGGGGAGCCTTCTCGGAGCCCAAAGTTCCCAACCAAGCAAAGAAGTGAGGAGAAACCAGTGACCCCATGTCCTGGTCGGTCCAGGACAGCCGATTGCAAATCTCCTCCCAGGTGTGCCCCAAACATTCCAATAGAAACTTGCTTCAATCCCAAACCACACTGGCCAGTCTGCCTCTGGCACCTGCACCAGCATGAGTTTTCACGCCTGATTTCGGGTTTGAAAAGCAAGTGAAACGTAAATTAATCACTGATCACAGCATGCAGCATTGGAAGGGCCTTTTCGGGGACACGCGGCCTCCTGGCTGAGCACCCTCGGTCCGGGCCCTGGACGCAGGGGCGAGTGCTGTGCAGCTTCCCGGAACGCCACTTTTCCTCCATCTTTTCTCTGGGGAAGAGTTAGGTAATTTAATTGGTAAGCAACTTAAAACGTTTTACTGCAAAAGAAACGGATATGTAACGGCGAGAAGAACCCGTCTGCATACGTCTTAAAGGGGAGACTGCAGAGGCCCCTGTGCTGTACAAGCTGCCTCGGGCCCTGCGCCCCCAGATCTCCAGGGTGCAACTCCACACCCTCTCCCATTAGCGGCTCTTGAGGAGTTAGCTGCTCCAGGAGAGGTTAATTGGAGCCATGGCCCTAGAATGTTCTCAAGTGACTGGGCAGGGTACGGGCCCCAGGCCCCTGGGCTCTTGGGCCGCTGTTCTTTTCTCAGGGCTCCCTGGCGGCCTCACCAGGGTGGTCTTTGCAGAGATTACCCTTTCCCTCTCCCCCCTGCGCTTGCTGCTCCACCCAGGGGGGCCCTGGCTGTGTCCTGAGTCCATCAGCCTGTAGGACAGTGACGCTGCTGGTCCCAATGGCTCGGCATCTTCTGGCCTCAGCTGGCTTCTATCCTGACCCTGCCGGAGTCAGCAGGGGCCAGTGAGGGTGGGACACGGGCCAGCGGATGCAGGGTGCCAGGAGAACAGAAGCGCTAGAAAAGCAGAGCTGGAAGAGGCAGGGGAGGCCGCGAGGACGAGAACGGGGAGATCCTGGGGGAGGGGAGTCAAGAGAGGGGGTGTGGCAGGACTCAAAGCTGAGATTGAGGGGGGCAAGCCAGGCCACATGCATGCCCGGCGACAGAGCCTTCCAGCGTCCTGATTGTCGGAGGCGCCGATGACCGCGGTGGTTACGGAGGCCCTGGGTTGCTCCTGTGGCCGTTTTCCATCATTTTCTCTTTGCAGCTCTTTCCAACAGAGCCACCCCGAGCGGGTGAGGGTCTGTCCCGGCCCCTCCTCTGTGCCACGCCCTGCGCTCACATCCCTCGGCTGCTCCTTCCAACAACCCGGGCTGTCTTCCCAAGTGGCCCATGAGCAAAAGCCCAGGATGGTGCCACCACTAGGCGTCAGAGCTGGAGGGCACACCTGGGCCTGGCCAGCGCCGGGGTCAGCGTCCTTCCCAACCCACCAGTCCCTGGACCGCCCCGACAAGGACGGGGGCGATGGCGGCCACCAGCCTCCTGGCCTCGCTGCCACATCCTCTTACCAGCCCCCAGGCCTTGACCATGGCAGGAACGCCAGTCAGACAGCGCTGCCTCTGGCCACGGCCGCGTAAGCTGGACAGAGCCCGTCCTCCCTGGGAGAGCTGCCCTGTACCCCAAAGGACCAACTCTGACCAGGCTCTCAGGCCATGAAAAAGTTCTGGCCTCTTTTAGAGTAAAAAGAGGGTCCCCAAAGACGAATAACATCTCCTCAGTCAGCTCCCTACTCCAAACCCAAGTTTCAGGTGTGAGAATCTGGCTTCTGGATCTTTCTAACTCTGCCTGGAGGCCTCGCAGGAAGCTGGGCATGGGGCCAGTGGGCCGACCCCACAGTTCAGTGGCCAAGGATAACAATCACTCATTAGCTCAAGATTCGGTGGCCCAACAATTTGGGCAGGGCTCAGCCGAGCGGGTCTTCTGTCGGCCTCGGCAGGGCTCGTTTGTCTGTGGTCAGCTGGTGGTCAGTGGCTTCTCGCTCATGTTTGGAAATTGGCTGGTGAGTGGCTAATTGTCAGCTGGAGTGAACTGTGTGTGTGTGTGTGGGGGGGTTCCTGGCGTGTCCCTCGACATCCCAAGGGCATCCACCGTTCATGGGGCGGCGGCTGCGGCTTTTCCGAGGGCAGGCCTCCACACCTTTGCTCGCATCATGTTTCCCCAGGTCCCGCTGGCCAGCCCCGATTCAGGGCATGGAGAGAGAGACTCCCTGATGAGCGGGAAGAACTTGGGGCCGATTTTCAGTCCACCCCAGTAGCAACTGCAGCATGTTTTCTAGGAAGGTGGCAGCCGTGCCTCTGTGCCGTCTCAGCCTCGGTTCACTTTTCTCTCGTGCCGCCCTGGCCCCATGTTGCCGTGGATTGCTCTCCGGGGTTTCTCCTCTTGAGTCAGTGGCTGAGCACCTCTGGGCAGGGATTACCTGGGCAGGTGTATCTGTTTCCCCAGCTCCTAGCATGGGATCTGATGTATGCTCACTCAGGGAATGTCTGTGAAACAAGACCTTGAATTTGTTGAATTGAATTGAAAGTGAAAAAGGTTGCAGCTGAGCACGGTGTTAATTAGACCCACTAGCTGAAACTCCAGATGGGCAGAAGGCAAACTAGTGCAGGCTTTAAGAAGCAGTCTCTTAAAGCACAAGTTCAAGGTGTTCCGGCTTCATGCAAACGTTCTGGGGCAAGCGGAACTTCCCGTGGATCATAAATGGACGAGCTTCTTAGGCTCTCTTAGTCCTAGCCCTTTTGAGGAGCTGATAGAAATGATCAACCTTCTACCCCAGAAAATGCACACATCAGTCAGGGCTCAGCTGCAGAGAAGAGGATCCACTCCAGCTAGCGAGAGCTGAAAAAATTTCATTACGGGATAATACAGGGCAATGGACTCATTGGGTCCCGAAGAAACAGATGCTCAGCCAAATATTCAGGAACAACTTGGAAAACAAAACTGGGCCAACAAAGGAAGGGTTCCCTCTTTGCCACACAGAAGGCACCTGCAGAAGCAGGAAGCTGCCGCCACGCCCGCCAGCTCCAGAACCTGGCAGCTATTGCCACAATCAGAAAATTCAGCCTGACCAGGACACTGCCACCGTCAGGGAACAGAAGCTGCAAAGTAAAACCAGACGTCTCCACACGTGTGCTTGCCAACGGGTCCCGAGCAGTGGGGCAGAGCCCCTGCCTTACATGCATGTTCAGTTAGACGCACCCATCAGTAGCACCTGAACCACAAGCAGAACTCTCACTGCAGGAGATTCTGGGAAGTGCAGGATGGAAAGACACTAGAAGAAGGTGAGAGTGGAGGGTGAGCCCAGGGCTCACTCTGGCTCTCTCTGTCTCGCTGTTTCCCAAAAAGGTCAGACTGTCATAGATCTACCGTAGACTGTGGTCCCTTTTGAACCCCGAGTCAACAACTTTCAGAATCAATAGTTCCTATGACTTAAAAATCAGTGTGAAATCTCTCATTAGGGCAAAGTAGACAATATAGTGAGGATGCAAAACTTTGGTGGGGTTTTCTGGACTTACTAGTGCATTTTGAAGTTTCTTAAAGAGAGTGGAGTCAGGGCTATAATTTATTTTTGAGAAGAGTCTGGTTAGTCATCTTTCTATAGGGTGTTCTCCTCCTGGACCCCCAGGCTTCCCTCCCAGCCTTGCTGCGGAAAAGGTGCACGATGTGATTGGAACAAAGAGAGAACCAGGGCTCGTTTTCAGGCCACCTGCCCAGGACTTCTGCAGATGGGAAGTGGCTAAGCCTTGCAGCTGGCCAGAGACCAGGAGCTGGGGTTCAAGCAGAGATGGGGCACACTGCTGAGTGGACCCCTGATCTGGATTGGTGCTGCGGTAAGGGCCAGATTTGGGGTTGTAATTCTAGAACTTTCCACCCTGTCTCTGAACTCCTTGAAAATACTCTTAGTCACCTTGGGCAACCCATCTGTTAATTAAATATAACAATACTTATTTTATTCCCAGCATAATGAAGATAATCACAAATACACATTTTAAAAGGATCTCTAAATCTTTACAAATCGTTCCTTACTTTCGTGGTGGAGACGACCAGGCAGCATTTGCCTCTCTAGCATAAATTATAAAGAAAACTTAGAGACTGTCGGGAAATGTTTACTCCAGTGGTTCTCAAAATGTGGTCCCTGGTGCAGTGGCATCACCTGGGAGCTTGTTAGAAATAGAATTCTTGCTGGGCCAGAAACGCTGGGGTAGGGCCCCGCAGTCTGTTTACAAGCCCTCCAGAGGCCGCCAACGCAATGAGGTCTGAGAACCACCAGTGTACGCCACCCCTTGGGGTACAGCGTGCTTTGTCTTGCCCCTGTTGTCTCATCCTCGCTCTATAACAGCCCTGCTGACAACGGAGAGGGCGTTGTCGCCGCGTGCCCGACGACCAGGGACACCTGATGTCACTCATCACCAGCCCTGCCTGGCCTGCCAGGGCTGCTTTCCCAGCCAGGAGGAGGTCGTTTGAAGAGGAGGAGCCTACAGCTTTTTCAGTGGGTTGTGCAGCTTGCTCATCCCAGTACAGTCTTCCTTTCTGCCTAGAGTGAACAAACTCGCCGCCAGTGAACCTGAGAGGGTGCACGCCCCTGCCCACGATGGCCCGTGGGCACCACTCGCTTGGCTCTTCTCCCACCCCCATCAACTGACAGTTGAGCCCACCAGGCACAGTCCTGCACTTGGGAAGGCTGGCAGCAGACCAGGTTTGAGGGCTTCGATGGTACTTTCCACGTCTGACAGGGTTTACTTTTAAATTACGTTTTCCTCTTATGTTATGCCCCTTTCCTTGAGGGAACACACGGTCACGGATTCCAGTATCTTCTATAAATTAGCAAGCTTTGGTGCCAGAAAGAGCTGCATGCAGAACTGCTTTGGCCAGAGTGGAGGACACCTGCAAGGTCATCTGGCCCAGCTCTTTTTGGAGACAGATACTGAAAGTTGTTTTTCTTCACTAAATTTTAGGAAATTGATTGTTTTTGGTATTAGCAAATTACTTCCAGTATGTCAAACCAGTCTTCTTATCTAGGTTTTCTTCGGCTTATCAAGTGTCACTCATTGCTTTAAAACAATTTGAGTTTCAGCAATGACTTTATTAGAAATTATACATATGAATAAGATCACAGTATTGTCCTTATTTCAAAGTAACATTTTAAAAAAGGTTCCTCTGGAAACTTTTCACTGCCAGGCTCTAAAGCTAAGCTCCTCTTCTGAAGTCTGAACAAACTAGACTACTATATAATCCCTGAACGTGCTGCCAGCTCCAGGAATGCTCCCTGGAGCTCTCTTCAAAACCATGGCATCTGCCTTACAACAAGTCATGGTGATTATTCAACTAACATTTATTGGGCTCTTACTACCCACAAGGCATATTTCTAAACCTGTTACATGAATTGACTCTTTGAATCAACTGTGATTATATTCCTTTTCCCATTTTAAAGACGAGGAAACTACACTATATAGGAAGATAAGTAACTTGCTTAAGGTCAAACAGCTAAAGAGTGTTAGAACCAGGCTTCAAATAAAGGTGGTTTGATTGCAAACAAGCTATATACTTTTAAAGTACAGCCTTGGTATTTAGTAAATAAGGGCTGGAAAGATGGATGGATGGATGGATGGATGGATGGATGGATGGATGGATGGATGGACTGATGAGTAAATGGATGTTGGATGGATGATGGATAGTTGAATTCATGGATGGGTGAATGGATGATGGGTGGTTGGCTGGATGAATGGGTATGCGAATGAATGGATGTTGAACGGATGGGTGGTGGAAATAAAGACTAGAAAGCAGTACTCTTGGACCATCTCTAGCCTGGCCTCTACTTTATGGAGCAGCCTGTAGTGAAAGGCAAGACATGGGCTAGCTGAGATCAAGGGCTGCACCCAGAGCTACAGTGGGACTGTGCAGGTTGGGAGGAGGAGGCTTCTGCAGTTGAAACCACAGTTTGGTCAGGAGGCCCTGAGTGTGGGAGAGTAACCCCAGTGCTGGCTCATGGCTATTGAGACAAAATTTGAGACCTGAAGTCAAGCTGTCCTCCAGGGATTGTCCTGGTGAGCTCAGGGCTAGGATGGGGAACCCAGCCATGGGTGGGGACCAACCTCTCCAGGAGCAA
Source organism: Tolypeutes matacus (assembly GCA_026826555.1). NCBI lineage: Eukaryota > Metazoa > Chordata > Mammalia > Cingulata > Chlamyphoridae > Tolypeutes > Tolypeutes matacus. Next base: position 1,701,292 of record JAKSZT010053989.1, read on the forward strand.
GGAAGTCATTTGGGGTTAACTTTACAATTATTTGAAGTCTCTTAGCCATATAAACTCATTTGTCTTTACCCTTTCCCCCTTTTGGTCAAGGTCTTTTTCAGTTGCATTGCTAGTTGGTGCTTGGTAGTAATCCCTCAGTGCCAGGGAGGCTCATCCCATGGGAGTCATGTCCCATGCTGGGGGGAAGGTAATGCATTTATACACTGGGTTTTGGCTTAGAGAGAGGCCACATTTGAGCAACAAGGGGGTTCTCAGGAGGTAATGCTTAGGCTCCCTATAACACTAAGCTAATCAATTTCAAAAGTAAAGGTTCATAAGTACAGTCATCAAAATCAGAGGCCTGTCGGGGGTGGATGTGGCTCAAATGGTTGGGCGTCCGTCTCCCATATGGAGGGACCTGGGTTCGATCCCTGGGACCTCCCGGTTTAAGAAAAAAAAAAAAAAAATCAAAGGCCTGTCAATGGCCCATCCTCCTTCAGTAGTCTCTGCCCCTGTACTCAGGGCATTCTTGCTGTTCCGTTAGAGAATGTGGCAGAGCTCCCCAGGATGGGAATTCGATATTTCTTTGGTTATTGTGTGGATCTCCACCCACTGTGACAATGCCCATGAACACTTGAAAACATTCATATGCCTTATAGGTATGCCCCAGGTGAACCTCCTCCCCTGCATCCCCTCTCTGACACCTGCACCAATGGTCCTCTCCTGCTGCAGTTGTAACCCTTCTGTGATCCAAAACTTCTTCAAAACTGATGCCAACAAAATAACCAAATACAATTAATAGGAAAATGATATTATGATGGTTTCAAAAATAACGAATAAAATACAAAAAAAAAAAATTTAAGTTTGAAATAAGGAAAAAAAAAAGAATTAAAAATATAAAATTAAACTTTTTTTAACATATCTTCCATCACTGTAAGATCTATTGTCTTGTATGTACAGTGACTTTGTTTCCATTTATTTGCCCAGAGTCCAATTTTTTTCATTTTGTTCAAAGAAGCTTTAGGTTACAGAAAAGTCACATACAGAATATAGGTGAGTCTCATATACCCAACATCCTCTACATTTTCCCCTTTCCCCTATTAATAACATTTTACATGTGGATGTTACACTTGTTACAGTTGATGTACAAGTATTGAAACACTGGCTACTAAACATGTACTTGGACTCAGTTGTGGTTTCCCTACACATGGCTCTCCTGCCCTTCTATTTGAACCTATAGTTAGTGCTAGAGTTGATAGTTGTATGTCCAAGAGACTTAAATCTTTGGGCTGCCCATGTGCCAGTTGGGCCCTGAATCTCAACAGACTTGCAACACCTACTCTCCAGTTCATTGGACTCACCCAGGACAACTAACAAGGAGAAGATGACTAACAATGACCATCTCAAGGAACAGAAAGAGTCTGCAACTGCAAGCAAGAAAGTCCCATCCATCTGCCCCTTCTCAATTAGAGGTAGAGAGGGCATCACCATTGCAGAATCCTCAGGATTGGGGAATGGATGATGGATGAGAGTAGACGTAGAGTTGTTCTATTGTAGACTTATTTTGATCCTAGCAATTGAGGAACTTTTATCATGGATGTGGAGGCCGTGGCCACAGGAGGTTCTGAGGGGAGGGAGAGGGAAAAAAAAGGTGTAATTTGGGGGCATTTTTTGGACTTGGGAATTATCCTGAATGACATTTCAATGACAGATAGAGGCCATCGTATATCATGTAATGACTTGCAAAAATGTGCGGGAGAGAATGTAAACTACGATGTAAACTATAATCATTGCCTAGTGGCAATGCTCCAAGATGTGCTCATCAATTGTGACAAATGTACCACACTAAGGAAGGATGCTGCTGACTGGGACAACATGGGAGGGCTAGGGAGCGGGCCATACGGGAATCCCCCACGTATTTTGTGTAACATTTATGTAAACTAAGTTTCTTTAAAAAAACACACACACACAAAAAGTATATATATTAAAAAGTTTACAGTTATTTACCCCAATCTCTCAATTAGCTTTCAACAAAGCCATTTTCAGCGTCCAATTAAGTTGTAACGGACTATTGGAGGCACTAATTGTTGTGTAGTTAATAGGAGAAACACTCCTGTTCAATCATTTGCGGAATGCTGACAGTCCTCTGCTTTGGAAGATGCAGGCCACCAGGGCTCTGGGTACGCGTGTGCAACCGACTGCCAAGGACTCATGGGACACAAACATCGGATCCTTTTTCCAGGAATTGCTTGGGCTGTGCTGTCACCTCAGCCCCATCTCGCCCCGCTCTTTCCGCTGGCGGCAGGCAATCTGAGTGACGGCTGCTGCTGATTCCATCCCTGATCAGATGCCTCTGGTTACAGTGACAGGCAGCTCAGGGGCTGGCCGCTGGCCCGGGGATGAGTCCCAGCTTCCGCCTTCTCAGTGGTGTCGCCTTGGACTTGTTGCTGATCTCTCGGTGCGTCATTTGTGTTCTCTAGGGACAATGTCATTTGATTCAAGCCTTTCTCCCTTCATCTCCCCCTCCCACCATCCCAGCCCTGCCTCCATCCTGGCTTGCCAGGAGCTCTGGTGTGGGTGGGGAGGGGCCAGAGGGGAGAGACGCCTGGCACCTTACCTGACTGCCCAGGTGAGGACACCTTCCTTTCCTGGGCAGCTTTGCTGCCGTGGCCTGGCAGTGGGCAGGGGTGGCTTCTGTGAGCAGCCTCCCCCCACCCAGGGAGCCCTCCCTGGCAGCTCCTCTGGGACCTGGGAGTCCCCATAAGAGTCCATATCCCAGCCTCACCCCACATTCTCCTGCTGCGAGCATCTCCCCACCCCATGCTGCTGGGTCCTTGGGAAGCCCGAGCTCTCCCTGTCACTCATCCTCTGTGCCCTGTTTTGGGGTCTGCAGGCTCAGGCGGGCACGGCGGGTGGGCCATGCCCCTCACCAGCTATTGCTCACCCTCACCTGGCAGCCCTGGCCCAACAGCGGGCGCCTGGCTGGGTGGGCCTCCAGCTGGAGAACGAAACGTCCACCTGCCCTCTCAGACCCCTCCAAAGCCTGAGTGATTTCCTGGGCACCGTGGTCCGCTGGCCTCAGGAAGAGGGCGCGCTCCCTCGCCCAAGGGGCTGAGAGGGGAGAACTCCTTCTACGTCCAGTGAGTTCTCGGGAAGCGGGAGCAATGCTTTTTTGTTTCTTCACCCCAAGCCTTCAGCCTGTGCCTGCTCCGAGTCTGTGCCCTGCAAACCCTTGCTGCCGGGGGCAGTCTGCTGCCAGGGTGCTCTTAACTGGAGACCCAGCCTCTGCTGACGGTGCCAACAGCGAGAACGACGAGGACGCCGCAGCTCTCACCTGCTCCAGGCACGGGCTAGGAGTCTCACGTGGGGCACTTCCCTAAAAATGTCCTTACAAATAACTGCCCGCTGTATGAAACCCGTTCAAAGAGAGCAGAGCAAAGACTTGAAGAAAGGGGCGGGCGAGAGGGCTGGGGGCCTCGAGGAGGCGCTTCTTTGGTGGTTTGTGTTTTCTCTTCCACGTGAACCTTGAATCAGCTTGTCAAATTCCATCAGAGAACATCGCACTGGGGGCTGGTTAGGGGGCACTGATTTCTAGGCTAACACCAGGAAAACGCTCTCTCCCCTTGCGCCTGGGTCTGCCTAAGTAGAAGTTTGTGCTTTTCTTACACATTCCTTGTTATTCCCACCCCCACCCCCCCATTTAGGCGTTTTAAGGAATTTTGTTGTTGTTGTTTTCCAGTTTCATTGCTAATGGGCATCACCTGTGGTTATTTGGGTTCCGGAGTGAAAAAAAGAAAACTCAATTCAACTTATTTATAACAAGGGAAGGGCGTGTGTGACTTACCATCTTCTTAAACTAAAACTCGAGGTCTGGCAGGCCTCAGTGCTCACAGGATGACCCCAGGCCTCTGCTACTCTCCCAGCTTCGAGGCCGCTCCGTCTTCAAGCCGGCGAGTCTTTTGCATATGTGGGGGCTGGCTCGGGGACAGCCATTTTACTAGGGGCCCTCCCCGTGCTTGGAAACCTGAGCGCTGGCTCGGCGCTTGGTGCAGGGCTCTCGTGTGTCCCTTAGGCCAACTTGTTGCTCCGTCAGTTAAGGGAACACCGGCTGCTGGATCAGATAGCCCCCGAATCGCAGCGACTTCACTGAATAAAGGTCCGCTGATGCCGCCCCCGAAGATCTAAGCAGCTCTTCTCTGAAAGGGGATTCCAGGACCTGCCTGCTCCCATCTTGTCGCCCTTCCATCTTCAGCCCTCGGCTGCCAAGGTCAGTTGGAGGGCAGCCAGCAGGAAGGGAAAAAGCGCTATTGGAGGGATTTGTGTGGGTGGAAGGAGTGTGCCTGGTTTCCTGTCACTTGATTAGGACCCAATGCCTTCTCCATGGCCACTGCAGGAAGAGGACCCAGGTCTGGTGAACAGAGAGCCATTCTCTGCCATTCAAACCTCTTGAACCCTTTTACATCCTTCTTCTACTTGTCCTGTCAATTACTGAAAGAAGTGTGTTAAAAATTCCAGCTATGACTGAGGATACGTCAATCTCTTATGGTTCATCTGTTAATATTTTTAAATTTAAATTTTCTATATTTATCAAAGCTATATACATGTGTAGTTTAAAGAGTCAAATTGTTCTATATATGGGGTCAGCAACCTTCTTTGGCAAAGGACCAAATAGTAAATATCCTAGTCTTTGCTGGCTGGACTGTCTCTGTCACAACCTCCCAGCTATGCTATTGTAGCAGAAGCAGCCCTAGACCTGCGTCAGTCGATCCATTTACATCTATTGTGATGGCTGACAAATTTATCCATTTACATCTATTGTGATGGCTGATAAATTTAGACTGATTTCTTACTCTTGCCTCTTGGTTTCTATTCATGATGTTCTTTCAAAGCTTCCCTTTTCTTTTCACCTGACTTTCATAGGACTGGCTTAATTTTCTTTATTTCCTCCTTTATTCTTCTACCAGTTTAGAGTATGTATCTTTTCTTTTGGTGGTGAACACAAAGTTTTAGCAGACTTTCTAAACTGAGCAAAGTCTGATGCTGATACCTGTTCCTAAATGAGGACTGTAGAATATTTCCCTGCAAGAAATTTTCATTTGCCTGACCAGCTGCCCAAGTACTATTATTAACAAGGGCTAATTTTATGATAATTTTGCGCTCTGGGTTTCTGGCCCACACATTTATGTAAATTTGAGCAAACCAGCATGCTAATGGCTCAATGAAATGAGGTCTGTCCATACAGAAGACTATTATTCAGCAATAGAAAGAAATGAAGTAGTGATACATGCTACAACACGGATGACTTTGCGAACATTATGCTAAGTGAAAGAGGCAGTTCGTGAAAGACCCCCCATGGGCTGCATGCCTTACACGAAATGTCCACAATAGGCAGATCCAGAGAGATGGATTTGGGGCTGGGGGACAGAGGGGAATGGAAGTGACTGCTAACAGGTACGGGATTTCTATTTGAAGTAGTTGAAATGTTCTAAACTTCCATTGTGGTGATGGTAGTACAGCCCTGTGAATGTACTAAAAACCACTGACTTATGCCTTCAAATGGGTGAATTTTAGGCTATATGAATTGTAGCTCAGTAAAGATGCTCTCAAAAAAGTGAAGGCAAAATAAAAACATTCTCAGATAAAGACTAAGAGAGTTTATCGCCAGGGCACCCTTGCTGAAAGAACATCTGGAGGGCATCCTTTGAAAACAAAAACAAGTCAAGCCAAGACACAGAACAAAAATCATCTATAGTATGGGAGGGGAGAGAGGAATCAAAGCATTCTGTGGTCCTTATTTAAGAGGAAGGAGAAGAGGGAAGAAGGGAGGGAGGGAGGGAACCAGGCAGTTCATAACAGCTCACATGTTGCCACGCTGGCCTTTCCCTCCATTTCTATTCTGTCTTTACTGTGATCTTGACTATGAATTTAAAGAACATTTGTTATATTGTCCCCACCTTTTCTAGCTGTTGTTTTTTATTTTCTTTTAAATCTGGTAGGGTTTTCAGTTATCTCATCTACAAAGTTTCTGGAATCAAAAGCCATTATCCATGCAGGTTTTCTGTGATTATTGTTTCAATCTTTGAAACTTTGGTTTTCCCAGGGAAGTGTGTGAAAGGAACACCATTTAAAAAGGATTTTAAAATTTTGGATAAGAAATTATCTTGTATAATGTTTAGTTTCCTTTTGGCATCGATGTTCTCCTTTTCCTCTCATTTGTTTCTTTGCCTGTTATTTTGTCAGCAGCCCTCAAGCTGCTCCGTCCATGGCAGGATGCACTCCCAGGCCAGGGCCTGCCCATCTCGTCCAGGCTCGTTTTGTCCCCTTCGTCCCTGCCCCCTTTTCTCCTGCCTGAAGGCCTCGTGTGTATGTGCAGTTGACCCTCAAGTCTTTATGTTTCCTTGTAAGTTAATGCAGTGTTGCTTTGTGCGTGTGTTTTAAATTCACGTAAATGATGCTGTGTATTTCTCTCTGCTTTTACTTTTCAAAACCCAACACAGAATTTTAAACTGTATCAACTAGTCTTCGCGTATTGACTTCACTGCTTTTAACTGTTGCATAGAATTTGAGGGTTTTTACATGCCAAGTTTTACTTCTCAGTTACACTGGCCCATCGCCACGTACAGTTTTGGGATGTGTCCCTGGACATGTCTTCTAGAGGATGTGGACAGGTGCCACTGAGATGGTGGCGCAGTTTGGGTCCGAGCTCTGCAGAGTGGCTGAGAACACACAGCTGGCAGCAGGCGAGGACCCTGCAAGCTCTAAGCTGGGTGACTGCTTAAATATCCCAAGTCTTATATTTGTTGCTATCCTTTGATACTTTATTTTTTTTTAATTTTAAAAAAGGTTAGATAATGTGATCTTAATGATTTCTGATATTTTCGGAATTTATTAAGATATTTTGAGATCTACTACAAATAGCCTGTGTTATCACATATTTGAAAAGAATGTGTCCTTTTCAGGTACAGGACAAACCACGGTGTACATATGTGCACACAGTGTGTGTAAAGTGCCTCTACATGTTAGATGAAGCCATTAAATCTAGTATTCAAATCTTTTATGGCTTTATGTATTTTTTAGCTTCTTGGACTGTTAAATTTTGATTTATTTATTGAAAGACCCTGCTGTAAGTCTGGATTTTTGAAAAATGTCCATGTATTCATTTTAATTTTTGCTCGATATTTTTTGAAGTTACTTTCACCTAAATAGGTGAAAATGTTCACGACTCCTCCTCTTACCGCTTGTCCTCCACCCTTTGTACATCAGCTGTCTCTTTCATTCTTCTAGTCATTGGCTCAAATTCTCTTTATTTTTACATCTCCTTATTTTTGTACTCCTTTTTCTAGCATATCCTTTCCCATTACTATATTTTCAATCTCCCTTTGTAATTTCATTTTACATATGTCCCATTTATTGCTATTTTCTGATTGGTTACCCTTAAGTTATTTTGCATTTTTCAAAAGTTTAATGCGTACGGTACAAAATTATTCAGAATATTAAAAAGGGCACGGGGCCCTCTGCTTTAAATGTCTTTATATCTCATTGTCTCTGTCCTAGTAATAACAGCATGACATAGAGGTTCACCCCCTTAAAAGTGTCCTGATTTATATAGTCAACTACTACCCAAAACGAAATTCATCACCAAGAAGATGAATTTCTCCGTGTTTTTCAGTGCCAGATCAGTGAAGTAACAGTGTTAACCAGCTGCATTGTACTAGACAAAGAGCTCAATTTTAGCAACTTTTGCTAAAATTTCCAAATTGATTGAAACAATAAAACTTGTTTTCAGGCCAGAAAAAAAAATTAGAAACAACAGCTGATTGAAAAAAAATAACAATGTTTTGGCATCTGCAGTGATATTTCACTAATAGGGCTATCACTTTTAAATAGAGTAGAACCTACTAGAAGGATCTTTCCACTACTGGAGTTTCCTGGCACAGGTAGAGGGTTTGAGGCAGACAGCACAAGCCACTATTTTATGCTGAGAAGAGTAAATAGAACCTCCTGTTTGTTCAGCTATCTTCTTTTACACAATTTCGCTTTCCTCCTCATTCCGCCCTCCATCGCTTCCATTCTGAGATCTGAGATTTTTGTTCCACATTGTTATTAATTATTAAAATTCTGCATTAAAACTGTTTAGATTTAACTCTGACTTTGGTCTGGCTTCTTCACTCATGCTGTTTGTTTTTCCCGGGCTCGTTGCTTTGTTTATCCACCTTGTAGGGGGATCCTTGATGTTTTTCAGAGATGGCATGTGGGTGGTAAATTTTCTGCATCTTTCCTAACCCAGTTATTTTCTTCCAACACCACAATCCCCATTCTGCTAGGTGTGCAATTTTAGGTCCAAAAGAGCCCTCCCTCACCTCTTCCCAGGCATTCTTCCATTGTCTTCTAGCAGCAGTTTAGAAGGTAAGAAGTCTGAATTCTGATGCAAATCTGATTTATTTCCTTTACAGTGGGGTTGCCAGATTCAGAGAAAAAAAATATAGGCCACCCAGTTAAACTGGAATACCAGGTGGGCAATGTGGTGTTTTACAGCTGTCCGGACTCCTGGAAAACTTGTCCTTAAGTTTAATCCATCCCTGTGGTGTGAAGCCACTGTGAGAAGAACCGCTTGATGAGGCTACTTCAGCTACGGTGTGGCCCACCCAATCATGTGGGTCTTAATCCTCTTACTGGGGTCCTTTATAGGCAGAAGGAAGTTCAGACAGAGAGCGCCATGGAAGCAAGAAGCTGAAACCAACAAAACCTGGAAGAGAAGGCAGAGACCAGCAGATGCCGCCATGTGCCTTGCCATGTGACAGAGGCGCTCAGGATCGGCGGCAGCCAGTCTTCAGGAAGAAATGCTTGATTTGGACATTTTCCCAGTCTCAAAAAACCATGAGCAAATAAATTCCTATTATTTAACCCAACCCATTTCATGGGATTTGCCTTGAGAAGCCTATGAAACTAAAACAGACAAGATAGAACTTTTTAGTATGACTATGGCCCAAATATTGCAAATATTGTATTTCTTGTTTATCTGAAATTCCAATATAACTGGACATTCTATGTTTTATCTGGTGGCCCCACTTTATAGTTAATCTGATTTATTATTGTTTCTATTTTTCATTGTTTTCTCTCAAAGATTTTAGAATTTATTTTTATCTTTGGTATTCCGAAATTTCACTCAACAGGGTCCATGTGGAAGCCTTCCATTTGTTCAGTTCAGTTCTCAGGGGGCCCTTCCACACTGAGAACATGTGTCCTCAGCGTGGGGGCTTCTTCTGCAGTGATTATCGCCTCCTCTCTCACCCGCGAGCCCTCCTGCCAGACGTTGCTTCTGGACATCAACCTCTAAATGACCTTGACCCAGTTCATCAGCCCCTCTCAGCTTCAGTTTTAAGAAACCCAGCCTGACGGCGGCGTCTTGAGAATTAAATGTCATCTTAAGGCCATCCCCAGTCACTATGCTCACAGAAACGAGAACACCCAGTCCATTCTTCTTCTTTTTTTTTAAGTACACTTTATTTCAAATTCAGAAAATAAAATAACAGACAAAAGGCAACTTGAAAAGTTATGGAAACATTACTCCAAAAAATTCTGCCTGGGCACCTTCATCACATGTAATTCTAAAAAAAAAAATAAACTCAATTGCTCCTCCAATGTCTAGAAATATATATGCAAATGAACACAAATAACAAGTTCTCCTTGTTAATGCAGAAAACAAAGAAGAAAAAAATGCTTAATTATATTCATATCTCATAAACTAACCCAGGGCGTTCTTCTCACAGAGGGATGGTGAGGCTACGGTGGACGGCCCTCCCTGGGCTCTCGTGCTTGGGGGGGGGCTACGCGGCCAGTTCTGGCTGGGGATTGTGAGCAGAGGGGCTGATTGTGTCCCTTCTGGGCTGGAACCTTAGTCACCAACGCAAGACTCCCCAGCGTGCGCTTATGCTCGACCACGAGGCACGGCGACGTTCCAGATGGTGTCTGCTTGGTCCGCCTGGATTCCGGAGTGTGGGGGGGTACAGGAGCAAGCTCTCCCTGATCTTCAATGCCACGTGGTGCAAGTGAGAAACAGACTTTTGTTTTACGCCACTGAAATTTTGGGGTTGTTTGTTACTGCGGCATAATCTAGCCATCCTGCCTGATACACAGAGATAAACAAAAATTCCCTCCCCTTTAGGACTCGGCATTAACATAGTACTTCCCAAGATGCTGCAAGCCATGCCCAGATAAAGCAGCAGACTCCGGTGTTTACTGAGCCTTTTTAATGCAAGTCTGTGGAAGGAAGGGCCACCTTGCGTGTGAGTTGATTCTGAGCACTGATCAAGTCGGCCAAGGGGATGCTTGGCTGAAGGTGGCGTCGAGGGCACAGGTGTTGGGCCGAGAAAGCCGCAAATCAGAAGCTCCTCCTGCTGACGATGGAGGTGCCGATGTCCCTGTACTCTTCACTGGTGACCCACATGTCCTTGAAACTGGAGAGCGAGCACAGGATGGAGCCGCCCACCCAAGCACTGCATATAGAATACGGACAGCTCAGCACCTGGGTGGGAGTTGAGGAGGAGAGGAGAGGGGAGGGAGGCCGAGGGGGGGACATGGAGGGGACGGGGGAGGAAAGGGGGGAAAGAGGAAGAGACCAGAATCAAAATATTGCTCACCCCTGGTAGAAATTCACGGTCATTTTTCTCTGGAAAAGCAATTATTAGCTTTCACAGATATAAAATACCCCATATCCTACTTCTTAGCCCTTTATGCTCTAGGGTCAAATGGATAAGAGCACAAGGTCTCTTACCCTTGGCACTTAGATTCATTGAAAAATATATCATCTATTTTGTACTTATAGAAAGACTATGCACGAGGAATTTGGGTTTTGCGTAATACAAATTACGCATTGCCTTACTGGCTCTGTGCGTCCTCTCACACAGACATCTGTGAAGTGTGTACTTCATTCGCTTTCCATCCTGCCAAGACGGGTCACCTCTGGGCCGAGGGGAGGTAAAATCCCACGCCCGCCAGTCAGGCAGGGACACAGAGGCACTGGCAGGCTGACTGCCCCTGCTCGAGCCCGGGGAGTTGTCCTCGTGTGTCAGCTTCCCGAGCACGGTTGGGTTTAGGGCATTGCACCGTGTTTCTTGTTCTAGAACACAGAAGCTGCCGCAGGGGGGTCTGCACCCCAGGGAAAGACGTGGTCTGAGCCTTAACCCGCGTCCCTGTGGGTGTGAGTCATTCATAAACGGGACCTTTGAAGATGCTCTTAGAGTCACGATGTGGCCAGCTGGGTGGGGGGTTCTTAATCCATGTCACTGAGCCCTTACAGAGAGAAGAAACCGGAAGCTGGAGGTCAGAGGGAGCCAGAGAGAGGAGCCCGAAGCCAGCGGAGGCCAGACCAGGAGGGGGTCGCCCCGAGACAGGCGGCAGCGAGGCAAGCCGAGGCGGCCCGAGGACTTTGGGGGGAACACTCGGCCTTGCAGATGCCTGGCTGTTGGGACCGGGAGCCAGGCCGTCCTGTGGTCTTTGTCACCGTGGCTGGGCAGACCAAGACGGAGACACACGCGGTGCCGCAGATCTGGGAAAAGGGCCCTGGGCGAGGATTTGGAAAACCCAGGTGCAGGCAAAGGGGGCAGAGACAGAGGACGGGCTACGGACTCTGACCCGGTGCCCGCGGCCTGCGAGCCACCATGGGAGCGTGGCTTGGCTTGGAAACCACTTGCTGGCCTTGGTTAAGAGAAGAATTTTAAAAACTGTTTTTCTCGGGTAACCAAGTATTTTCAAACTTCACATTACATGCACATTGCTGAATTCATTCCTGGTTAAGAACTATTAAACAACCACACAAACGCAAAAACAGAAAATAAAAAACCATAAACATCAAAAAAGAGAGAAGAAATGTTGTGCAGAATTTAAGAGGAAGAAATTTTAAAGGGAAAAACAAAAGCCTGCTCTGCGTGGGCGCACGGCAGCGAAAGGCGTGCTCGGGGTGGGGGCAGGCCCCTGACTCGTCTCCCAGCAGCAGGCTGCAGCCCGGGCAGGCTCGCCTCACCTCAGCTGAACACACACAGGACCCAGCAAAGGTGCACGGACTGGGGCACAGGCGTTATTGAGAGGGAAGCAAAACCGACCGAGAGAAAAAGGCCGCAGGGTTTGCAGAAGTCCTTTAAAAAGTGTGTAAGAGGAGAAAAAGAGAAAAACATACAGCCAGCAGAATGCCGTGTAGCACCGTCCACCTGAGTGCAAGTGACAGGAACACAGGTTAAATAAAACAAACAGTTCTTTCTCTTCTATCAAGTAGGCAAAATTCTTTTTAGAAAATTGTGGAAACATACATACAAAGCGTAAAATTTGGCCTTTTAACCTTTTTTACCTGTGCAATTCGGTGGCATTAATTACTTTTACACACCTGTGTTTCCATCACCTTCTTCCATTTCTAAAACAGAATCCCTGCACCCACTACTCAGCAGCTCCCCATTCCCCTCCCCCCGACTCGGCATGGCTGGGTGGTGGGCGACGGGCTCCTCCAGAGAAGTCTGAGGCGCTGAGGGCAGAGGGCATCGTGTCCACACCTCCTGCCTCCAGACCCTGGGAGCAGGTGGCCGCACAGAACGTCGCATGCCACAGCTGGGGGGCGGGGGGCAGAGGCAGAAGGGACCCGGGAACGGGACAAGCTCTGAGGCAGCTGCTCGCTCTCTGAGTTCACGCACGTCCCTGGGGAGGATGCAAAGGGTCGCGGTGAGCCAGGGGCACGAGGGGTGTCGCTGGCCGGGGGGAGGGGGGCGTCATCCTGCGCGGGCCTCCCGGGACCCTGAGTGCTGGGTGGGCAGTGGGCTTGGCTGCCAGCTTGAGGGCCAGCTGGAGAGGGGAGGACCCAGGAGAAACGCCCTGTGCTCCGGGCACGGGCTGGGGCGGGAGGACGGAGGACGGCCCTGGCACAGCGACCCCCGGGACCACAAGGAGCCCCGCCTCCCGGGAGTGCAGTGGGGAGAAGCGGGGAGCCCCCCTTTAACCCGGAGACTCGGAGACTCGCAGGGGCCGAGCTGAGGGGACGCGGCTCCAGGCCCACCTGGCGGGCGGGCTGGGCAGAGCTGAGCTGGGGTTGCGCCGGCTTTGCACCTGGGGGCCGGGTGGGCATTCTAAGCCCTCACTTTGCTTACATAGTTTCTATCATGACCACGTACCCGTTTTGTAAAAAAGACAAGCAAGTTTAAAAAATGGGTGGGGAACCATTTTTTCTGTTGCAGGTGATGCTGGGGAAACCCACTGACAGGTGCAGGGATGGGGTACCCATGTGACTTCCTAAAAGCGTGGTGGGTGGGCTGGGGCCAGTCACGTCTTGTGCAGGAGCCTCTTAGCCAGGGGGAGGCCTGGCAGCTCCACCTGGGAAGCTCTGCTGTCTGCCTTGGCAGCTTTTGCCTCCCTGCGGATCATTCTCCATCAGGGCAAGTACCTGCCCCCAGAAGCCGGCCAAGATCTTGATCACGGCCACGGCCACAGCCACAAGCCCTCCTCCTCACCTTACAGCCCCTGAGCTCTGCCCATTTCTCTGCTCTTTTTTGCAGCGGAACCCTTCAAGCGCCTCCTCCTCCAGGCTCTCCCAGCGCCTCCTCCTCCAGGCTCTCCCAGCGCCCCCTCCAGGCTCTCCCAGCGCCGCCCCCTCCAGGCTCTCCCAGCGCCTCCTCCTTCAGGCTCTCCCAGTGCCCCCTCCAGGCTCTCCCAGTGCCCCCTCC
>JAKSZT010053989.1:1714983-1758400 GCA_026826555.1 Tolypeutes matacus
CCTCCTCCAGGCTCTCCTAGTGCCCCCTCCAGGCTTACACCTCCCGGCCTGGGAGCCCCTTGTTCTGCGGCTCCTGCTCTGCCTCCCCGCTGGCCGCTCCTGGTCCTCCAGCCTGTCCCCTGGGGCTGACCGGGGCTGCAGTGCTGAGCTCCATCCCTGCTCGGACCCCACTGCCTCCCCGTGGTCTCGTGTGGTCGTCCACGCTGCCCCTAAGCTGAAAACTCCTGCGTGCGTGTTTGCAGCCCAAGGCCCTCTCTCGACGTCTGCACGCAGATGCACAATCGACGCCGCACACCTGACGTGTCCAGAACGCCCCTGCAGGCCTGCCCTCCAGCCCCCAGCCCCGGCAGTCTACCCGCCTCGGGCTGCCAACTCCATCTTCCCAGAAAACCTGGGGCCGCTGTTGGCTTGGCAGCGTGTTGCCGAAGAGGCTACATCAAATCTAAAGCAGCCTTCGGAGGCTGACGGTGCCCACTCTGAGCCCCCAGCCTCTCCCACCGGGATCACCCCCCACACCCCCACCCCTGCTGCCCGACAGGATGCCCTCCGCAGGGCGGCCAGACCTTCCTCCCAGGACCGGCTGGAGCGTGGCGCTCCTCTGCTCAAAACCTGCCAGGGCAAAGCTGCACCCCGTCTGGACCTGGGCTACTGCCCACCCACTCCCTCAGCGCCCTCCCTCGGGAAGCCAGGCTGGCCCCTGCCTCTGGGCCACTGCACAGGCTGTTCCCCCTGCTTGCAGCGCCCTTCCCCAGACGTCCACACGGCCACCTCGCCTCCGCCAAGTGTCCATCCACGGTCACCTTCTCCTGGAGGCCGCCCTGACCACCCCTCTATTGAAAAGTGCCCCAAGCCCTGCCCGCGCACCCCTCCCCGCTGCACTGCGGCCTCGGCCTCTGAGGCTCGACCCCCTTCTCACTGCGGGTAGCCACTGTGCTGCCTCCCCTAGAACGGGGGGCACCCAGCGCTTTCTGTGAGTTTGCTTCACGGGTGCTGCCCAGGTGCCAGGACTCCGCGAGGTGCGTCCCGGGCATTGCAGAACTATCGAGGAATGGACTCGGGGAGCCCCAGAGGGTGGACCCTACCTTCACGCTGAGCGTCGGGGACACCAGGGCCGTCATTTCCCTCTGCAGGCGGAAGCGCAGGCCCGCGCAGGAGCCGGTGCCCCCCGACAGCAGCATGTTGCCGAAGAGGCTCTTCCAGAGGGCGGGGTCGCAGGAGCTGACGCTCTGGAAGGCCACCGTGTGGAGGCCCACGCTGCCCCTGCCTGTGGGTGGGAGACGGCAGCGCTGGGCAGGCGCCAGCCCCCTGCGGCTGAGCCCGTGGGCTCCACTGAGCCGCCCACCAGTGCCAACGCTCCAGCAGACCACGGCTGCTCTGCCGCCCGGAGAATTAACAGTTACATGTTGTGGACGGGGTGAATGTTTAATGCCTGGGTATCGACTACTTTTTTAAAGTATTTAATTTATCTTTTTAGGCGGTACCGGGGATTGAACCCGGGACCTAGTACGGGGGAAGCAGGCGCTCAGCCATGGAGCCGCATCCGCTCCCCCGGGTATCAGCTACTGCAGGAGCGGATTTCTGCAGAGGCCTTTGAAAATCTCTCCTGATGAGCCCTTTCCGCCTTCATGCGGCCTCATAAATAAGCTCAGATCTAATGGGAAAGGCCCTTAACAGGGACACGTGGGGCATCACTGTTCAACAGCTCGGGCTTCGCGGAGGTGGGGGCCGTCTGTGCCTCAGTTTCCTCACGGTGACAGCACCTATTGCATAAGGTTGGGACAAGGATCACCTGGGCTAATTCACAGGAACCGTTTAGGATGAGCCAGACCCGTTCGCGTTTGCGGCGAGCATGTCGCTCTCGGGGTGGCTGGTCGTAGTTACACTGAGACCCGGTTCGGCCCAGACCCAGAGGCCGCCCAGCTGTGGCTGGGGCACCCACTCAGTCACTGCTTCGTGCACCCACTTCCCATGCTGGGGCACGTGCCGTGTTTTAGGACTGAGCTCCGGGGCAACAGAGAAGCCCAGCTAGCGCATTCGACATTACTGGCACCATGAACTTACAGCTGATGCCAGGGACACGGTTAGTTCCCTTTTATTCTCTTTTGGCCCTTAGGGACGTAACAAGTTAGTTTGAGTTTGATTCCAGAAAAAATTTGGTTTTTCCACAACTACCTGGCATACCTCATTTTCCCATACAATGGGACTTTTAGAGTCCATCGTATTTCCTGTTCTGACATGCCTGCCAGAGAGCCTGCTCAGCCCACGGGCTCACTTAAAATCTCTATAGCGACCAAAATTTTAAGGCTCCCTCCAGAACTATGGCCTTTACTTTTCTAATTGTCTTAATTTTTACATTTCAAATTAGTTTGTAAGCAGGTGTAGTACGTATAGTACATTCTGAGAGGTACAAGCTGCAGTCCAGTGTTGTACTTAAAAACATCTCACGAATGATTTCACACTCTCGGGCAAATTTCTGCACCTTTAAAATGGGATAACATAGGATTTGAGGGAGGACTGAAGGACACAAACCATATACAATGGCCAGCAAAGCCTCAGGCATACAGTAGGTGCCGAGTAAGTGTCAGCAGATATTAGAGGAACTTTGGAAAGGGGCATGTCTTGGCAGCTCTTTGCTAACTCTAATAGAATCCGCCCCGCTGACCTCCAGCTCCTGCTTCCCCGGGCACCTGTGGCTGGTGCCCAGGCCAATGTCTGTCCAGCCAGGTGGACTTGCCTAGGAGGTCAGTCTGGAAGAGGGCCTCAGGGCAGAAGAACCTCTCCTTCCCGACGGCGACCTCCTGACCATCAGGCAGCTGGTACTTCTGCTTGTAGGAGGGCGACTCGGCCTTTGCCTTCTCCTTGTCAAAGTCCAAAGCCACGTAGCAGCAGTTCTCTTTCATGTACCGAACATACTCCCGGTCGCCTGTGGGAGAGGAAGCGGGCGGAAGAGAAAAGGGCATGGGTGAGTGCACAGAAGCGTGTTCTTCAGGGCACGCTTTTTTTTTTTTAGTCGGTTCTGCATTTTTTTTTTTTTTTTTTTTCATTTTAAAAACTATTTATTGAAGTATATCATTCATACATGAACATACATAAACTCTAAGTGTTCAGTAAACATCGTGATCTTACAAAACAAACATGCATAACCTCACACAGGGCTCCCACACATCACCCCCCCAAAAAAAACACCCCGCATTGCCGTGAAACATTTGCTAACAAACCGTGAAAGAGCATCGTCAAAGTATTACCACTAACTATAGTCTGTATCTTCCTCCCCTATACGTTTTTTTAAGGATTTTTTTATTTATCTACTTTTATCCATTTTTACCCCCTTCCTCCCATTTTTGCTGTTTTGTGTCCATTCACTGGACAACCCTCCGTGTCCGTTTCCTGCCCCCTCTTCTCATCCTTCTCCTCCTGTCTTCACTGGGATTCGATCCTCCTCGGAAGCTCCGATGTGGGAGGCGTCCTGCCGCCTGCGCCACCTTAGTTCCTGGATTACTGGCGCACCCCGTCTTGGTCACTCTCTTGTTACGTCATCATCTTGCTGCATGGCTCGTGGCGCACCCACCCACGGGGCCTGGAGGCTCACCCGCTCGCGGGGCCTGGCAGGGCGCGTCTCTTTAAAGACGCAGGCGCCTGGTGGCAAGGACAAGACAGCACAATTTCAGCCACCATTTGTATTTTCACCTCATACTCTGGTATCTCTTGGGGGAAGAGGAAGGTAGAATCCAACCTGACCTCAGATGCAAAGGTTTGAAAACTTTCTGCATTTTATAAGATACCCTACATGCATGGTGTGTGTTTGGGGGGCTGGAAAACTCAACTCAAGTTTAATACCACTCCTAAGTGCTTTCGGTACAGCCATCCCAGCTGCTCTGGGCCCCTTTTGGGGAGCTGCCCCTCCTGGAAATGCCTGGAAGGCTACACCCCTGCCCCTTCCTGGGTGGCTGACTACAGGCTTTAGACCCAACGACGTCTTTTTGTTTGATGGTTTTATATTTTTCCTAACGTTGTTTCTAATGTATTGAAGCAGAAGGTGCCTGCTCTGTCTGGCGTGGAAATCCCACCTGTCCTTCAGTCCACAGGTATCACACGTACACCTTTATCCACTCCACCTCAACTGCCCTTCCTTGCTCTATGAAGTCCTCCCAGTTTCCAAAAAACCACAGACACGCTCCAGTTCTCCCTTGACTTATTTGCCTCCAGCAATGGATGCTGTGAACCATTTCCCTTCTCTTGCCTGGGCTTCTGGGACACAGCACTCTCCTGATATTTCCCTTTCTTAAATAGTTTGGGCTTTGGTGAGACAAATCTGGGTTCAAATTCCACCACTGCCACTCGCCAAGTTTCTTACCCTCTTAAACCTTCCGTTTCCTTGCCTGCAACAATGGGATTATCCATCATTCATAGGGTTGTTGTGGGGAATAGACCAAATAATACATGTAAAGATTTTGCAAAGCTGACATGCTTGAGAAAATGCTAAGGCCATGCCCCCCAATCCCTCGACTTTCCTTTGCCTCCCCTTTAATTGCTGTTGCACTTTAAGCTTCACACTTCGCTTGGCTTTGATCACGGGGCTCTTGCCTGGGAAGGTCACGAAGTCCCGTGTGGTGACGTAGGCTCGTTGGGACTGGGAGGTCATGCAGGTTGCACAGGTGGGGACCCTGCCCCAACCCTGGGTGCCGGGTGGGCTGGCACCACGGCAAGTTCAGTCAGTGTCACATCTGGAGTCTTTGGGTTCACGGTCCAGCTGCTGCAGGGTGTTGGCCAAATCGCCTGACCTTCCTAAGCTTCACAGGGTTCTAGAGAGGAGTGACGAGAGGATGACTGTGAAGTGCCACTTAGCCCAGGGCCTTGCACAGCGTGAGTGCTCTCTATTGCTTAGCTCATCATCATCATCCTTGTCATCGTCATCATCATCATTTTCATCAATCCACTAAGTGTCCCTAAGTATAGAGAGGACTCTTTTTAGCACTCGGATGATGGTGATGTTCCTCCAGGTTTATAAGTGGAGAGCCATGGGCTGCGGAAGGCGATCACAGTCCAGGAACCGCTTTACCTACCCAGGAAGAGCTGTTTCCTACCTACGCTCGTGAACGAGTGCCCACTCTCTGCCAACAGCTGCAGGAGGTACAAGGTTAGGTCTTGGCCTGCCACGTCCATCTGTAGGATCGACTGATGCAAAGGACAGCCTTCATTGATGGGCACGAAGTATGTCGCTCCTTCTCCAGACTCGATGGTGGTTCCTGGACAAGAGAGGGCACCGCCGTCATAACACAGGGCACAGGGCATCCCTTATCAGTTGCTGAGTCTACAGGAAGAGAGGGCAGAAGGGAAATCACTGGAGGGACAGTCAGAGGGTCTGAGGAGCAAGCCTTCCTCCCACACAGGGGGGTGTCTAGGATGGGGCTGACCTGGGTGAGACCAAGGGCAGGCTGTTCAGGCAGGAAGCCTGGAGGCTTCTAACCCATACATGCAGGCGTTAGCAGCCGTGGACACGGAGGGAGGAGACGCCTGTGGAGAGGACTCCTGTGGTGTAGACCACCTCCTCCTCAAGGTGCTGTGCAGTGATGAGAACGGGGCGGTCTCTGAGGGGCACCCTGAATATCGGGGAGTCTGAGTCCAGCTACGGAGGCATCTTAGTGAACAAGGTAATCTCGTGATCTCTGCTCATCAAAAGGGCGTGGAGCAGAGATGGGAACACACGGCCTCATGTCTGGGGTTCATTAGTTGTTTCCTTTCAACTGTTGAGTCTGGGTCTGAAACCAGGAAATTCAAGATTAAATGTCGCAAAAGTGAGTCTGAGGACTCACTACGATTTTCCCTCCAGCCTGAACAAAACAGGAAAGCAGACAAAATACAGGAAACAACAATTTTCAAGATCCTGGACATCAGACAACAAAGGACGGCGATCCCTGAGAGACAGAATGCCAAAACCTGACAAAGACGTCACCGGAAAGTAAACTATAGACCATCGGCCCTCATGAGCACAGACATGAAAACTGAACCCAGCAATAGATATAGAGGATATTAGGCCATGACCAAATGGGCTTTATCTCAGGAATGGAAGGTTGGCATAGCATTTAAAAAGTAATCATTGCAATTCACCGCATTCATGAACTAAAAGAGAGAATCCATATTATCATATCAACAAATGCAGAAAATGTATTTAACAATATCCAACACCCATTCCTGATTTAAAAAAAAACTTTCATCAAACTAAGACTATAAGAGCACGTCCTCAAATTGATAAAGCACATCTATGAAAAACCTATAGCTGACATCACACTTAAAGGTGAAAGATTGAAAGCTTTCCCGCTAAGATAAATACCAAGGCACAGGGGCGCAGATGTAGCTCAAGTGGTTGAGCGCCTGCTTCCCATGTACAGGTCCTGGGTTCAATCTCCAGTTCCTCCTAAAAACAAAAAACAAGCAAGCAAACAAAAAACCAACTCAGGGAAGCCAGTGCAGCTCAGTGGTTGAGCGCCGGCTTCCCGCATACAAGGTCCTGGGTTCAATCTTCGACCCCCTTACCTCAAAACAGAACGAGGCACAGAAGTCTGCTCTTTACACTTCTATTCATCACTGCAATATGGTACTGGAGGTTCTAACTGATGCAACCAGGCAAGTTTAAAACAAAAACAAAAACAATGAAAAATAGACAGTTTGGAAAGATAGAGGTAAATCTGTCTTTTTTACAGACAATATGACTGCCTAACTAGAAAATCTGATGTAATCTATCAAAAAACAACAACAACAAAACACTTTATTAGCACTAATAAATGATTTTTTAAGGCTTCAGGATACAATACCAATATATATAAAACAACTGTATTTCTCTATACTAACAATTAGTCAGAAATTGAAACAATACAATTTACAATAGCATCAAAATACATGAAATACTTAGAGATAAATCTAGCAAAATATATGCAAGATCTATACATTTTAAACCACAAAACATTGCTAAGAGAAGTTAAAGAAGACCTAAGAGATATTACTTATTCATGGGTTGGAAGAATCAATATTGAGATGCCACTTCTCTCCAAACATCTGTAGATTCAATGCAATTCCAGTCAAAACCCATGAAGGCTTTTTTGTAGAAATTAACAGGCTGATTCTAAAATTCACACAGGAGATGCAAAGAACCTAAACTGGCCAAAACATTGTCAAAAACAGAACGAAACTGTTGCATTAACATTAACTTATTTCAAGATTAAATACGAAGCCATAATAATTAAGGCAAGGTGGTATTGATCTAAAGTTAGACAAAGAGATTGAGGGGACAGAATAGAGAATCTTAGAAATATGCCCACACATATATGGACAACTGATTTTCAAAATATGTGCAAAAGCAATTCAATGAAGTAAGGATGGAAGGATAGTCTATTCAACAAATAGTGTAGGAATATTGGGTAGCCACATGCCAAAAAAGAGAAATTCTATCCATACTTCATAACGTATACAAAAATTAATTCAAAATGGGTTCATAGAACTCAATGTAAATCTCAAAACTATAAAACTTCTAGAAGAAAACCTTTGAGATCTTCAACTGGGCATAAATTTCTTAGATATGACACCAAAAGCACAGTACCCAGAAGAACAAATTGATAAATTGGACTTCAGCAAAATTTAAAACTTCTGTTCTTCAAAAGACACTAGAATGGAAAGTCAAGCCATAGGTTGGGAGAAAGTATTTGCAAAACATATATCTGATAAAAGGCTTGTGTCCAGGATACAAAAAGAATTCTCAAATGAATCCTCAAAAACTAGCAACCCAATAAAAAATGGGCAAAACATTTGAACAGACATTCAACAAAAGTAGATATATGGATGGAAAATAAGCACAGGACAACGTGCTCAGCACCACTGGTCATTAGGGAGATGCAAATGAAAACCACAGTGGGATGCCACTGTACATCTATTAGAGTGGATAAAATTAAAAAGACCAATCCTATCAAGTGTTGGTGGAGATGTGGAGGACCTGGAACTCTCATACGTGGTTCGCGGTAATGCAAACGGGTACAACCACTTTGGAGACTAGTTTGGCACATTTCAGTTTTAGGTATTTACCCAAAAGAAATGACGGCATATGTCCATGCAAAGGCTTCTCCAGGAATGTTCATAGGAGCTTTATTTACAATAGCCCAAAGCTGGGAACAAACCAATGTCCATTCATGGGTGAAGAGAAAAACAAAGTGTGGTACACTCACACAATGGAATGCTACTCAACAATAAAAAGGAATGAACTATTGCTGTGTACAGCAACATGGATGAATCTCCAAATATCATACTGAATGAAAAAAAAGCCACACTAAAAAGAGTACAGCCTGTATGAGCCCATTTACATAAAATTCTAGAAAATGCAAACTAACCTTTAAAGACAGAAAGCAGAATGATGGTTGTCTAGGACAGAGTCGGGGGAGGCAGAGTATGGTGGGTGGCAGGGAAACATTAAGGGGTGCTGGAAATGCTTATTACCTTGGTTGTGGTGATGTTTTTCTGGGTGTGTCAATTTGTCAAAACTTATCAGGTTGTGCCCTTTAAACATGTGTGGTTTATTATATGTTAATTCTACCTCCATAAGGCTGTTTAAAAAAGGACAAGTGAGTCAACCTCTAGCGGTAAATTGTTTAGCCAGGAGGGATGACAGGGGAAGGAGTTGGAAAAAGGGCTGGAGAGTGTGGCTTTGGGGAGTTTTATTTTTTTTTCACTGAGTGCCACCAGCCAGAGGGTCGGGGCGAGTGTGAGCTCGTGAGGGCAGGCCTTCCGCTGGGCCACTCACCAGAGGTTTGGCCGGAGGAGTATAAAGAAAGGACTCCTTGGTTGGCTAAGTACAGGGCAGGTACGTTGAAAGTCTCAAACATGATCTACAGAGGAAAATTAGCAATCACTAGCAGCCAGGCCAGCAGACAGGGGAAAGCAACATGAACGCCACTTGGAGGGGGCAGCTTGACCCTCATGGGCTCAGAAAGCACGTTCCTCCTCCCAGCTCTGTCTCTAACCTGCTCTGTGACTCAGTCTCCAGGCTGTGAGATGTGCTCACTCTCTTTCCTCCTCCCTTGCATGGAATATCATGAGACTGGTCAGAGAGCACAACACCGTCTTGTACTGTCTTGTAAACTATAGTTTTATCATGATGGTCATGCTGCTTAATTCCCCAAAGCTCTGGGAACCCATCGTTGTTCCCTTGGCTGAACACACCCTGCTTTCTGCTCTCTTATAGTCAGGGAGGGGTTGGGGGGAAGATTTTGCAGAAATTCTTACGCTCTCACCTGGTATAATTTGCTTCCTGTGTCATAAGGGAATCAAGTCAAGCTACCATTTATTGTGTGTTTCCCCCACTTGAAAGACATTGCTTGGGCAAGAAATATTTATAGGATGCCAACTATTTGGCAGGGGCAGGAGCGAACAGGTGAGACACTCCTTTACTAGTCTTTACTGCCCGTGGTGAGCCCCCCAAGCAATGTGTCATTTTATCCCTTCTGTTAGCAGGTGGCAGAAGTGGGATGTGAACTCGGGCTGCCAGGTGGACTCGACAGGGTCTGGCACCCGTGAAGTTGGCTGGGTGAGCGCAGGAGCCTCACACAAGATGGCGGAGCTGTGGTTACAGCACAGTCCTTGCCGAGTGTGCACCACCAGAGGGCAGCGCTGCACCTAGGCCCGGGCTGCGGCCGCACGTTCCAGGGGCAGCTGGAAGCAGGAGATACTGCAAAGGGCAGATTGGGAACTGGCTGCTGGCGTCTGGCAGCGTCATTCAGTTAGTGCCACTCTTGGGGGACCCTTGGGAATTTGGATACTGGCAGAGGGGAGAGGGAAGGAACCACAGGTGGGAGGGCGGATTTTGTGATCTAAAAGGTGCAAAGACCCCACCCCCTAAAAAACCCCACCAAGGCCAACCGTACCCCCTGCAGGTCTACCTTGGGCCCCCAGGTCACAGGGCGTGGAAGGGTCTTCAGGGTTGCTGTGGCCAAACTCCCATCTTACAGATGGGAAAACCGAGGCCCAGGAGCAGTAAGAGTCAGCTTTTGCCGAATGCTCCCTATGTGTGAAACGCTGTTTCCAGCCTTTATGAGGATCTAAGGCACAGCAAGGGCACCCATGCTGGTAGAGCTGGGCCAGAACCTGGGGTCTGAAATGCCAGGCCAGTCCCTTTTCCACACACCTGGTTGCTCCCAGCATTGGTTTTTTCTTCTGGGACATGGCCTCTCCAAATCCTATTAAATGCAGATTTACTCCAAGAGGAAAATAAGCTCCCCACTTCCCAGTCCCCTGGGGACTCCTGGAGGCTGGGCAGCTGGTCGGAGGGCTTTGGCAGGGAAGCCAGTGCCCAGGCATGATGGACAGCACTGGGTAGCGCTCACAGGGGCAGAAAAGTGCCCTCGTGGGTGGCTGGTGCTGGCTGTTTGCCATTTGCCCCTGCAGAGATGCCCACCTCCCCCCCCCGCCACTCTGCCTGGGCTGTGTCAATAGCCTCCCTTTCTTAGGCGGGCTGTTAGGTTCTGCCAGTTGGGCACCAGAGGGAGACCCAAGGGAGGCAAGAGAGAGAGAGGTGGGGTAGTGACAGCCCAGCTCCACCGCTGAGTCACCTCGGGAGGGCTGTGTCCCCCCTCTGAAGCCACAGCTCCTGGCAGGAGGCCTTTTCGCAGGTCCTGGCAGCCACCTGCCACTCTTTCATGGCTGCCCGGTGTGGTGGTTTGGAGCTAAGTACCCCAGGAAGACATGTTCTTAGTCTTGGTCCTTTCCTGTGGGTGTGAACTCCTGAAAATGGGGTCTTAGATGAGGCCACTTCACTTAAGGAGCAGCCTCGCTGAGTTGGGAGGGGTCTTAGCCTAGTACCGAAAGCCTTATGGGGCAAGTAACAAAGAGAGAAAGACCAGAGGGAGCAGCCAGAAGCTGACGGCCAGTGGAACCTGGGAGAGAAGGGAGAAGCCGGGAGAGGCCGCCATGTGCATTGCCATGTGACAGAGGTGCCAGGGACCCAGGATCACCGGCAGCCAGCTACAGAGAGCCTCTGCCTTCTGGGAGAAAGCATGGCCTTGATGATGGCTTGATTTTGGCCTCCTCCTAGCCTCAAAACCATGAGCCAATAAATCCCTGTAGCTTAAGCTGATCCCTTGCATGGGGTTTGCTTTGCAGTCTGCTGCCAGCTCGGGCCAGCCCACCCCTTGTTGCTTCTCCTAAAACCTGCGCCCATCTTTGTGCAGCAGCATTCTATTAGACTCTGCTCACAATTACCCCATGTGAATGTACCTTTGGTTTCCTGCTGGGACCCTCCTGATCCAATTAGGGGGCAAGTTCAGGGGGACCAGGCCATAAAGGCAGACAGTGGGCCCAGGAGAGGGCGGATGTGCCGACTCTGTGGCTTGGGAGTGGCCTGCTTCCCTGGGGTAAGGAGGCAGTCCTGCTTCCTCTCTCCAGCTTGCTGGAGCCCCAGGGGCAGCTTCCCATGGTGCCGAGGCTGCCACGTCCAGCCGGCCTCGGAGCCCACCTGTGGCCCACTTCCACGGCCCTAATTGTGCGAGTGGCAGGAGGATTCCTGGCCCAAATACAGCTGTGTTTTAAATGAGCGACTGCTGCACTGCCTTTTCTGGGCCATGGCGCACCCTCCACCAGGCCAGGGGGTGAGAGACTCCCAGGCCTGTCCTCGGGTCACCACTTCCTGTCGGAGACACGGCTGGGCCCCAGGGACTCCGGGCCAGGGGGTCAGCCCTTGCTGCTTGCTTAATTAGCTCATCTCTGTCCTCATTAGAAGCCCAGTGAGGAGGCGGGAATGCAGGCAGCCAAGGGCGGCCCTGGCCCTGCAGCCACTTCCCACCTGGTCCCCGGCTCCACCTCCAGGAGGACCTGAGGGCTGCAGTGGGGGCAGCCCCTCCCCTCGTCAGCCTGAGCTTTTGCAATCCAGGGCAATCCGGTCAGCACATGCCACTGACTCCCTCCTGCGGTGGGAGGTGGGGGGCAAAAAAGAATAAGACCCTGGAGCTTTTTTCTCAGAATTAGACCTCCAAGTAGCACCCACGAGCTAGCCGGCGCGGTGCAACCAGGCGGTCGGTCTAGGCTGCGCTACCAGTTAGCAGCCGTGTGAGTCTGGCCGAATTCCAATTCCCTGGTGCTTCATTTCCTCACCTGTAGAGAGGGGGTAAGACTTCCCTGCCCCGTGAGGGGGCTGTGAGGCCTAATGAAAGAATGCGTCTTACCCGCTTAGCCGGGTCCCTGACCCCGCGGCCACCTCTCGAGTGGCACGAGAGTGGCATGAGTGCGCTCACCGTCAAAGGGCTGCTTCCCCACTGGGGGGCGTTTTACCTGCCCCGGAGGCGCAGGAGGCGGCTGGGGCTGGGCCCCTGGCCCCTCACCCTAACCTGGCCCCGCTACCTGTGACACCCTCTCCTTGCTGGACGTGGCAGTCAGGGGCGGCTCTGTCACCAACAGCGGATGTTGCTCCGGCGCTGCACGCAGCACCTGGTAGAAGGCGTGATGCCAGATCTGAGGAGGAGAGAGGGTCGGATGCAATTAAGTCCTCTCGGAGCAGCAAAGCTTCTGCAGACGGGACAGAGCTGTCTCCACGACAGAGCCGTCTCGCCAGGAGTGTGCGGTCGCTGATTCACGCTTCATTGATGAACCAGCAGGAGAGACAGAGGGTGACTTTGCACGAGATAAATAACCCTCGTCCACGCACCCCGCCTTGAGTTAGGAAGAGGAAAAGAAAGATTTCTGAGTCATGGCCCCTGTGCCAAGGACCTCGTGCTCTGCCAGGGGAGAGAGATTTGAATACATGCTGCAGGGAGATAAGCTCCACGGCATGGCAGGGCAGGCAGTGACCGGGGCGTAAAGAGCACGGGTTTGTAGAGCTGGCTTTAGTCCCACGTCTACTCCCCACCAGAGACATGACACTGGGCAAGGGGCTCTCACCTGATGAGCCCGTTTCCTCACCTTTAAAATGGAGACTTTATGACGTGCATAAAAAGCCCAGTATCGTGCTAGGCACGCAGTAGGTGCACAATATACCATGGCCATGCATGGAGTTTATTATATTATGCATAAAGTTCCTGTCTGCTCCTGGGACTGGAGACGGAGGGGGAGAGGTCGCTGGAGGAAGGTCTGTGGAGGAGGGACCTTCAAGGAAAAGGGGACGGCACATGCAAGGACTTGGAAGCCTGGCACATGGGGCCCTGGAAACAGCAAAGCCAGCCTGGCGGGTGCCCAGTTCCCACTGGATTGCAGCAGAGAAGTGTTGTGGGCAAACGTGAGCACTAGAAGAATCACTCAGGAGGGAGAGTGAGGACAAATTCAGGGGATGAGACAGAAGGCGGCATTGCCACAGAGAAGTCCGTGCAAGGACTCTGGGCTTCGGGTAAGAATGTGAAAGCAAGAGCTTGAGCCAGCTGAAGATGCACATGCTCAGCCACCCTCAGCGGCCCCCAAAGAGATAAGGGGAGGCAGCGGCCATGGCCCAGCTAACGTAGGTACTGTGAGCAGGTGGGTGGACTCCAGGGACCTGTGCATGCTGCCTCAGGCTCTGCATTCCCTACCACACCCCAGAACTTCAGCCAGAACCAGTTCCCTACCACACCCCAGAGCTCAGGCAGAACCAGTTCCCTACCACACCCTGAGAGCTATAGCCAGAACCAGTTCCCTACCACACCCCGGAGCTCAGCCAGAACCAGTTCCCTACCACATTCCAGAACTACAGCCAGAACCAGTTCCTAACCACACCCTGAGAGCTATAGCCAGAACCAGTTCCCTACCACTCCCCAGAGCTTAGGCAGAACCAGTTCCTTACCACACCCCAGAGCTACAGGCAAAACCAGTTCCCTACCACACCCCAGAGCTCAGCCAGAACCTGTTCCCTAACACATTCCAGAACTACAGCCAGAACCAGTTCCCTACCACACCCTGAGAGCTACAGCCAGAACCAGTTCCCTACCACACTCCAGAACTACAGCCAGAACCTGTTCCCTAACACACCCCAGAACTGCAGCCAGAACCAGTTCCCTACCACACCCCAGAGCTCTGCCAGAACCAGTTCCCTACCACACCCCGGAGCTCAGGCAGAACCGTTTCCCTACCACAGCCTGAGAGCTACAGCCAGAACCAGTTCCCTACCACACCCTGGAGCTCAGGCAGAACCAGTTCCCTACCACACCCCAGAACTGCAGCCAGAACCAGTTCCCTATCACACCCCAGAGCTACAGCCAGAACCAGTTCCCTAAAACCTGGAGCTCAGGCAGAACCAGTTCCCTATGACAACCTGAGAGCTACAGCCAGAACCAGTTCCCTACCATACCCCAGAGCTCAGCCAGAACCAGTTCCCTATCACACCCCAGAACTACAGCCAGAACCAGTTCCCTCCCACAACTCAGAGCTACAGCCAGACTGGAGGCCACCACCTCAGCAGTGGAGATTATGAAAAAACCTGTGAATGATGCTCCCTCTAGCCAACCTCCAAGATGGCGCCATGTTCCTTCTGCTGGAATTGGTGTCTTGCAGCGCCCCTCCCCACTCTCTATCAGGGCAGGCTCATGTGACCACAGAATATGACCGAAGTGAGAGTGTATGACTTCCAAGGCTAGCTCTGAAGGCATTGCAGCTCCCACCTGGCCTCTCCGCCTGTTGGCTGAGAGCATTCAAGCAGCCCTGTGGAGAGGGCCACGTGCAGAGGAACATCCTGCAGCCACATGATAGCACCGCCTTGGAGGTGGACCCTCCAGCCCCCTTCAAGCCTTCAGGCCACGCAGCCCTGGCTGACATCGGGCTGCCACCCCAGCTCCGCCACCTTAAATCCTGTGAGGGGTAATAAATGCCCCCTGTTGTTTTAGCCTTTACGTTTCAGGGTGATTTGTTATGCAGCATTCGGTAACTAATACATCCCCTGAGGCAGCATGTAGCTGATTCAACTACGTATGGATGCCCTGGTCAGAACCCTCAGTTACTAAGAGAGAATGGTCCAAATGAGCCATAGTCATTACATCTTTATACTATTTTGAACTAAGGACATTTTACCATCATCCCCTTTAATCCTCAGACCATTCC
This sequence comes from Tolypeutes matacus, assembly GCA_026826555.1. Classification (NCBI taxonomy): domain Eukaryota; kingdom Metazoa; phylum Chordata; class Mammalia; order Cingulata; family Chlamyphoridae; genus Tolypeutes; species Tolypeutes matacus. Next base: position 1,730,014 of record JAKSZT010053989.1, read on the forward strand.
TATGTGGCAGGAACAATTATACCCCCACCTCCCAGATAAGGAAATTGAGGCCAGAGAGACCATATTATTGGCCCACAATGACAAAGCCAATAAGCTGTGGAGGCAGGATCCAAATCCTGGGATTCTGACTCTGAAACCTGTGTGGCTGGAGTTTCACATAATGTCTACAGGGGCTGAAAAGCCAACATCCAGGAAGGCGCCTTTCCCAGGGCCCAAGGGGGCAGGCATACCACCTGGTCCTGCTAGGGAGACCCTGTGAGCAGGTCCCATCCCACAGAAGCTGCAGCCTACCTTCTCCATGTTTTCCCAGTTGGTAATATTCGACCGAGAAATTGGATATTGCAAGTTGAGTCTCTCCCGGTTACTCTGAACTTCAGTTCCGATGAACCAATCTTTCTCTTCCATTCCTACCAACACCCTCTGAAAAATACAGGCCAGGACAGACCAGCTGTGAAAAGGGGCGGTGGGGGGGCTGGACTCACCTCTGCTCAGCTTTCATTTGCCAGCCACGCAGTAAGACGTGATCAGGTGGCGGCCGGTACTGTTCGTGATGGGTCACGCTGGCGTTTATGGCCCTTTCCTCTATTCCAGCAGAGACCACTGACAGGTTCGGTAGGTTGGGCGGTTGGTGGGGGGTGTCAGCAATGAAATTTCTGTTGTCTTCTATGAAGACGAACCTCGCTACTCTCATGGCAGATTAATAGACTGACTCTGTCATTCAGAAGGGTTGATCAGTCGGCCCACATGTATAGTCCAGGCCCCCTAAGAAGCAGGTACCAAAACAGGATTCAGGGTACAAGAATGGTATTAGGGGGGATATCTGTGTGAGAGAAGATGGGGAGGGAGCCAGCCAAGGCGAGCAGAGGCATCAGGCTGTTGTCCAAGACCGAGCCTTGCTACACAAGAGAGGGAGGCAAGGTTGGGTCTAAGGAAGGTTCAGCAAGGGCTGCTGCAGCATTCTCGAGCCAAAGTCAATCATCAGCCAAGTGCCAGGCTTTCCAGGAATCAGCCTGTCTTAGTCTCCCTGCCACACTCAGTCGTTGGCTGGGAACAGCCCGTGGAAAGTGTGGCCAATGAATTTCAGAGTACAGCAGCTGGAGCCTTGTGGTGTAGGTTTGTGAGGTCCATTCTCACAAGCCCCACAGCCCCCCTGTGCAGAGCGTTCAGCGCTAAGGAGTTGGTGTTTTAGGCAGAAGAGGCGTGGACATGGGGGGTGAACCACTTGCTGTGAGACCAGGAGCAAGTTGCTTGTCTTCTCTGAGTGCCCACCTCCTTTACTACAAAACAGGGACAATGATTCCCATTCCCATACTTTGCTACAGCATTGCTGGGGGTAGGGGCACTCGAGGAAATTGGATCATTAATCGGATTGCATTTTATAAATGAAAAGAACGTTGCAATGGCTAATTTATGTGCTGACTTAGCTAGCCTATGGTACCCAGTTCTTTGGCCCCACACTAGCTTAGATGTTGCTGTGAAGGTGCTTCAGAGATGAGATTTGCATCTACAATCAGGCCGAGTGGCTGTGCTTCACCCAATCAGTTGAAGGACTTAAGAGCAAAAATTTGAGGTTTTTCTGGGGAAGAAAAAATTCTACCTTCAGACTGGAACATAAATATCCTGCCTGGGTTTTCTACCTGCCAGCCTCCCCTATGCATTTCAGACTCAAGACAGTAGCATCAACTCTTGCTTGAATTTCCTGCCTGCTGGTGTGCCTGTGGATTTCAGACTTGCCAGCACCCCTAATCACCTGAGCCAATTCTTTAAAATCTCTCTCTATATATAGGTACATATATACCCTGTTTCTCTGGAGAACCCTGACTGATAAAGACAAAATGATATGAAGTATCAATGATGCTTCCACCTCCTCTGGCATTTTTCAGTTTACCCAAAGCTACCTGAGTGCAGGTGGGGGAGAAGAAAGGGTGACTGTGGGGGTGGAGGACAAGCAAAGTCCTTCCCTTCGTGGTGATTTGAAGCTTCTCTTTGAAATAACAAGATGGACAATGCTTGGCTTGGGGTCCGGTTGCCAGGACTGCTCTCGTTAGGATGGGCAAGCCTTTATCCTGCCTCTCTGTTCTTGTAAGTCCTCTCAAGGCTGGTCTCACCGCCATCTTGGTTGCTAGACCTAGACCTTGGACAGAGAGTGTCGGGGGGTGGTGGGGGAGCCCCAAGGGGCACTCTCATCTCCATGCCTGTGAAGCCTTGATTTGGGAAGTTAAGGAAGACCATGGCATCGAACATGGGGTAAGAGATCGGATCATAGAGATGATATCTGAAACAAAAATATGAGTTCATTCAGAACATTCTCCTCGAGCTTATACCCCTCTTAGAGACAGAAACTTACTTGCCTGGATACTGAACCTAAAACCCAAAGCTCGCAACAGAGGAGTCTTATAGAGAAAAAAAGAGAACAGAGATTTCCAGTCTAGGGTGCTTAAGGTAGATAGTTTACTGCTCTCATAATTCATTGAAGTCACTCATTTTTATCTTGGTGAAGAATTTGGTTTTTCTCACTATGATCTTATGTTTCACTATTAATGTAACCGATTTTATGCATGCTTCTGCTTCTCCTTGTGTCACTCTTTGTATAGTGGCACATTTTTTTCCTCCTGGGACTGGTGGATGTCAAGGTACACATTAATTTTTGATGGTACAGGAGAAATTATTGTAGCAGTCTGGAAAAGAGATGCCCGAAAGGTATTTCCACAGAAAGATTGAATACAGGGGTTGGTTACAGGAGTGGTGGGAGTTTGAAAATGTGAACAGGGAATCCTGAAGTCAAGAGAGTAGGACAGCTGGAAACACTCGTCCTGCTAAGGCTGGGGGGATCAAATGGGCAGCTACAGAACAAGGAGCTCAAAGGAAGGACCCCACAAAACCAGGGGCTCTGCTTGGCACCTGTCAGAACCTGCACAGGGCACTAAGTGTCTAAACAAGGGTTAGAAATTAATACGTGATTGTGACTACTGAATCATTATATAGATGTTTTGTTTTATTCTTACTTTTATAATATATTATAGAATAGCCAAAAGTTAATACCTGAAATTACTGAAACTCGCAAGTCTCACCCTTGTTTGTGGTTATTTCAGACTAGTCTGAGCCTTGTTTTTACTTACTTACCAGCGTGGTGGCTGCTCTAGACTGGCCTTGCCTTAGTCTACACTTGCCATTGTAATGGTAACCACTCTCCTTCCTCTGTTTGAATCCACGAAAACCCTAATCTCCTCAAACTCTGGCAGACAGATTTCAGGCCATCTGGTCTCCTTGCTTTGCCACTTAGCAATAAATTTTCTCTTTGAAACCCCAGTGTCTCAGGAATTGGTCTTTGGAGCGCATCAGACAGAAAATCCCCTCTTTTGCTTGGTAACAAGTGGATGGTCCCGGAGGCTGCATGTGAGGGCTGCTGTGTGGAAGGGAGCAGGGAGACAGGGAAGAGATCCCTCCTCCCCTCCACCTTTGTCTGCCTCCAGGTATCCTACTGGGCCTAACAGGAAGGCAGTTGATAAGGGAGTCAGAGAAATATCATTTGCAAATTCCCAGCTCCTGCACCACAGGGAAGAGCACAGAAGGATGGACATGGGGCTGACAGACAATAAATAGAAACCAGCTATTGGGGGCTGGAGGGTGGCCCCAAAAGATGTCACATCCTGATCCCCAAAACCTATGGATGTGATCATATTTGGAAAAAAAGAACTTTGCAGATGTAATTAACTTAAGGATCTCAAGATGAGGAGATATCCTGGAGTCTCCAGGTGGGCCCTAATTCCAAGGACAAGTTTCTTTATAAGAGAATCACGGGGGATATTTGAGACAGTCAGAGGAGGAGACAACATACACACAGGATATGGCTAGGAGCAGACAGGGCAGAGACTGATGCGATGCAGCCAAAGTGAAGGAACTCCAGAAGCTGGAAGGACCTGGAAGAATCAAGGGACTGGAATCTCCCCTAGAGCCTCTGGTGGGATCACAGCCTGCCCACCCCTTTGATTTTTCTGGCCTCCAGGACAATGACAGCGCTATCTCCTGTGGTTTTAAGCCACCCACTTTGTGCTAATCTGTTACTGCAGCTCCAGCAAACTCACACACCCCGCGGTTATAAACAGGAAGCAGAAGCCCCCGCTGCTTCCCCAAAACTTATCATGCCTCCTCTCTGAACTAGGAACTAAAAAGTGGGGTGGTGTGGAGTAAATGTGAGTCTGTCCCCTCTAGGTTGGTGGGAAATTATGTAAAGAGAAAATCAGATTTCACAAAGGGAAGTTTATACAGTGGAGGAGCAAACGTGTTTGCATTGAAACTTTGGGAGTGACAGCGCAAGCTGAGGGTAGCACTCACCAGCCTCGGGCTGAGCTCCAGCTCCTGGGAACATGGGTGGGGAAGGCCTGATAGAACATTCTGCTCTCTTCCGAGGGTGCTGGCTGGAAGTTCGTCCTGGATGAAGCTAAGTCTCCTATGAACTGGGAAGGTCTTGGAGAGATTTCAAAGTATCTGGCCAAGCACCTCCTCTCTCACTCAGCTCAGGTGTGGTAAGTAGATGAACTAAGATAAACTATGGCCCTGGTAGGTGGTTTCTTATCTCCAGCGTTCTGTTGCCCCAGGACTCGGGCAGCAGCCTTATGTTTGGGCTCTGGGTGGCTCTTGTAGGATGCCTACTGGCTCAATTTCAACTGAAACTGGTATCAAACCAAACCAGTGCCCCTGGGTGTGGTCTGGATCCATCTCCAGGCCTGCCCCCCTCCCAGCCCGCACGCTCTGCCTCTTTCTGGGTCCAAGATCCACGTGACCTGGCTGGAGGAGGCAGCTGGGAAGCTTGAGTCAATGCAGAGCCATAGAATGAGGGCATGGCTGGCTTCCAGGGAAAGAGCCCCAACTTCATAGGCTGGTGTCGAAACAGAACAAAGTCGATACCAATTTTTCTCTAAAGAGAGCATGCCTTTTGCTAGTGCTTAAAGCCAGAGGTGAAGAAAATGTAAGATCCACAGGCCAGGTCCTCTTCAGGGGTACTTTCAAAGACAACGCGAGGGCTCGGGGCTGTCCTGAATCCTGGTGTTTGTACAGCCTGCAAGCAAAGACTGGTTTCTACATTTTTTAATGGTTGAAAAAACAATCAAAAGAAGAATAACATTTTGTGACACAAGAAAACATTATATGCATCCAAATCTCGATGATCCACAGATAAAGTTTTATTGGCACACAGTCATGCTGATTCGTTTACGCGCTATGGTTGCTTTTAGGAAACAGTAGCACAGATGAGTAGCTGCAAGGAAGCCAGGACATGTATTCTCTGATCCTTTGCAGAAAGGGCTTGCAGACCACCCCTGACGTAGAGGACAGTTGCCTGGGTGTGGCCTCAGGAACTTGGGTACCAATTGCCCATGACAAATACCACACCATGGGTTGGTTTAAACAGCAGGAATTTATTGGCTCATGGTTTTAGAATCCAGAAGTCCCAAGTCAAGGCATTGATGGGTTCACACCCACGAGAACACGGACGAGATTTAAGAACACGCTTTCCGTGGGGGCATGCCATCCAATCTCCCACTAGCCAGGTGCAAACACCTGGGTTTTCACCTGTAGAATGAAGAATACGGACCTGAGAGTGATAGGTCACAAACGAGGATCCACAAATAGTACAGACTGGATACCTCAGAATTTCCTGGAAAGCCTGTTAAAACGGATTGCACTGCCACGGCCCCTGCCTCCTGAGGCTCTGCTTAGCAGATCCACGTGGGGCCAGTACGTCAGTTTGGACAGCTCCACCCTCGACGTCTGGAAGTCCTTCATCTCCTTTTGGAATCACTCCTCAATCCATGCTTGTCTCCATTCCCAATGGAAGCACTGACTGTCCTTCTAGAGTAAGTCCTGATGGGGGACCCAGGCCCCAGGGTCCCCCTAAGCCCTCAGCAGGTAGCCACCTGTGTGACCTGGACGTGAGTTAAAGGTTAACAACCCCCCGCCCCCGCCCCCAGAGAGGAGAGAATGTACAGGTGGTGTCGTAAACCATAATCTCCTCATAGCATCACCAGACCCCATATATGCTCACGGGGCCCTATGGAATGCCTTGTTCTGAAACCCCTCATATCACCCCTCATTTTCCCATCTCTTTGCAGAGTGCTGTCTTCACTCTCCAGAGCACTGCCACTGGAGACTCTGTCCTGTCCATAGGTCCCAGTACAGCTTATGTTTGACGCAGTGCCAGGTCTCAGTGGCCCTGCCCCGTGCCCTTCAGGAGTTGGGTTGGAATATCTGGTCCTGTGCTGGGCCTGCTCCAAGCCTACTGGGGATGGGGGCAGCCTCCATGGAGGGGAGAGCCTCACCTGAGGCCAAGCCCCACCCAAGCATGCCCTCTTTAAGTTGCAGGAAGAGCTGGCAACCCTGGGTGCACTCCCTTGCAGTTTGATAGTGAAGTGGGACACTTCGTCCAGAGAGAAACTCAGCACCCAGACGACGTGATTAGGAGAGGAACCTTTATTTCCCGCCGGCCGGGGCCTCCTCCAGCAGTATGGAGAGAACGGACCCCGGCTTCCCGCAGTGGGTTTTTATAGGGAATTTCAGCAGGGTCAGCATGATAAAGCGACTTTTCTTTGTGCTCAGATATCAGATTAGTTGATTAAAACAAAGCATTAATTTTCTTGCGCCAGAGAGGGTGAGGGGCAGCTTCAATTGTCCCTATCCAGCAGAGCAAGCAAGCAACATCACAGAAGCTGATGTTTGCGATTAGCATCGGCGTTAGGGGGTCTGGGCTGATTTTTACTAGGGGTGGGTTTTGCCATCTCCATGGTGGCATGACTGGCCAGGCCCGGATGCATATCCGGGGTATTGTTTTAAGCAGGTTTTGTGGGCCTTAGGACCTTCCATCAGTGTTACTAGGTTTAAAAATCTCCATTACAATAGGCAGCTGCAGGGAGCAGAGAAAGTCCTCCTGAGCAGCAGGTGCCCCAGGCCCCACCCCTCCCTATTGTGTTCCTGCTCTGGGGGCCGAGTGCCAGTTGTCACTTATTGTTGTACTTGTCTCTGCTCTACTCAGGCCAGAGAACTACCTGTCAGGCTCCATACCCCCTCTCAAGAGTGTGAAGAAGCAGGGGCTCCCGATGTACTTATTTTCTCAACTTCAAAGAGGAATTATTATTCAATGTTTCCACTTCTTTTTTCTTTCTAGAGTGGATTATTTCTCCTTTGGATTTTCAAACGAGTCTGTTACTTTAAGAATGCTTCAATGTCTACCCAATACCTCGTAGGCACAGAAGCAGTGGGCTTGATTTGTGAGCCACCCACCGACCGGGGTCTCCAGGGCCTCCAGGTCTGTCCCACTCTGTCTCCAAACGTGACATGGAAGTGTAGTTTTTCTATGTACTAGCCGTAGGAACCTGATCTGATTCGGTGTCTGGTTTCTGGGGAAAGCTGAAGTCGTTTTATTTTGCATCATGCCTAGGCCTTACAGGCACACGGTGGCTTTCTTAAAAACATGCTATAGGGGTGTGGAACGTTCCCATTCCTTACAGCTCCCAGGTGGGCTAAGGAAGGCTGGTTTATGCCATGGGACGACAGTAACTGTGCTGTGGCTACAACGGAACACCTGGCCCTCTTTAGGGTCGACGCGTGGCCTGCTCCTCAAGCTCAGGGGGTTCTGGGAGACCGTCCTGGGCCAGCGGCAGCCTCACCTGAGCCAGCGGCAGCCTCACCTGGGAGGGGTTAGGACTGCAAGTCCCCGGGCCCATCCTAGATGGACTGAAGCAGAAACTGCCCCACCCTCAGCCTTTTGCCAAGCACCCCCACGCTCCTGCTGTGTGCCAAAGTTGGGGAGCCCCTGCTCTAAGGGTGGGTTTTGTGGACCCTGCTGGAGAAGACGGGGCTGCCTGGGCCAGGCACCCAGCACCCAGGGCGGGACGCCCTCCCCACCACTTACATCGTGCCGAAGTTTCCCGAGGACGGTTGGGAACACAGCCTGGGGGGTGTCCGTTCCCGCGTACCCCACCTTGCTGAAGCCTGTGCCGTAGTCGCATACGAGGGGCATGTTCTCCATCGAGGCTGCAGGAAGAGACAACACGTTGATCGGCAAGACACTCTACGTGCTGAACCAGGGTGCCTCTATCACAGAACTTACGGTAGGTCCTCAGGGGTGCAGTGCGCTGGGCCCCCGGCCTGGATGGGTGTGGCCTTCCGACCATTTACAGGGGGCTCCCTCCTGCGGAAGGAGGTCCTGGCTCTGAGCTCGGGGCTGATGCTTAGGAAGCTTCTGGCAAGCAAAGCACCAGGCCTGAAGCAGCACCTTTGCCAGAGGCAGGGCTCTGGGCAGGGGGCCGGGAGGCGTCCCCCCTCCCCGGGAGCTGGGGCCTCTGCAGCCAGGTCTCCCCCCTCACTCCCAGTTCAAAGGCTGCCTCTAGTACACTGGCCGCCCGGCCCCTCCCTCGGCTTCGCTTAGAGCTCCCCCCACCACCATGTTTTTGCAAGTTTGAAAATCATAAAGAAGAAAATAATAATCACCCACAGTCCCACCACCCACGGCTGCCCTTATATTTTAGCATTTCTGTTTCCAACCTTTTTCTATGTACAGATTTTTTTTGAAAAATTGATTGCCCTCAAACTGAATGAAAACATTTTCTCTTTTGGATATTGCAGTTTTCTTAGTGTCGTAAAATACACATGAGATAAAATCTACTATTATTACCAAGTTAAAGTGAACAATCCAGGGGCATTGGGACAGTCACAGTGCTGTACAGCTATCACTTCTATTTAGTTCCAGAACATTTTCCTCACCAAAAGGAAACCCTGTGCCCATTAGCAGGCACCCCCCAACCTCCTCCTTCCCACCCCCCAGCAACCACTAATCTTCCTGTCTAGAGACTTGCCCGTTCTGGACATTTCATGTAAGTAGAACATACAATACGTGTATTCTCTCACTTAACATAATATTCCCAAGTGTCACCCAGATTTCGGTGTGCATCAGGACCTCATTCCTTTTCTATGGATAAGTGGATTCCTTGTATGGATAGATTACATTTTACTTATCCAGTCACCATTGATGGCTGTTGGGGTTGTTTCCTCCCTTTGACAACTGTGAATAAAGCTGCTATGAACACTGGTGTACGATTTTTGTTTGAACACCAGTTTTCAATTCTCTTGGTCTATAGCGAGGAGCAGAATTGCTGGGTCATGTGGCAATTCTGGGTTTAACTTCCTGAGGAGCCACCAAGCTGATTTCCCGGCTGCATCAGGCCCAATCTCCTCGGTTACTGTGAGTAACCCTGTGCTGGACCATCTCATTCCTCGGTCTCTGTCCTGCGGCAGGATCACTACTTGGAAGGGCAAGATTTTTAAAGGCTCCTTAAACGTTTTGCCAAATTCCGACCAATTACCATGACCGTGTCAGGGCACTTTTCAGGCGGTGCCGTCATAATGTCCGTACGTCCCTGTCTCCATCCAAGCACCTGCCGCCGTCACAGTTCACTTTTTAATGGCTTTGGAATGATGGTCTGCAATTTTGGAGGCGGCCTGGAAATCTCTCTGGCTTCAGAATCTCTGCAGGTGCCCTGTCTGGCTCAGTTTCCTGTGCTTACCTTGACGCTGCGTCTGGACAGCAGATCTTTGGCTGCCGCTTCTCTTTGCTACCTTGCGGTGCACGAGGGATCTGCGCGTGCTGCCACGAAGCCTGAGATTTATGGGGCACTTTCGACTGCAGGAGGCACTTGTACAAATTTGCTCACGTGTCTTGCCAGTGTGGCGAGTGCTGTCATTTACTGTCGTTATCAGCCCTGCTTAGGAGACCAAGACGTCTCTTGCTGGGCCACGGATTTGCCCCAAGCCTCCCCCGTGGCAAACGGCTGGCCTGGAAATAGGAATCCCAAAGCTGGGCTTTTTCCACCACAGCTCAGTATATTTGGGGCCCAGAAATGAACTAATTCTGGGGCTGGTCAAGGTGTTTGCCTCCTTCCTTTAATGCATTTGAATTAAGAGAAATTAGCTCCAGTGAGAAAAAGGTCGTTTTTCTTTTGTTTCATTTTAGATCATCTAAAGTTGGCTTCCATTTCCATTTCTTTAGCCCAAGGAGGAAAATTAGGCCATGAGTAATTGCAGCTCTGTCCCTGAGCCAAACATTTTCATCTGCGGTATCTTGAGTAAAATAAACGGTTTAGCACAGTGAGGACGTTTCCCTCTGGCTGGCTGACTTTCTGACCTTGTCTGGCTGCTGCAAAGCAGAGCAGAGCTGCTGGTCCCAGGGCGGCTGCAGCTGCATTGGATGAAGGGGTGCTTCCCTACTTAAATCCACATCCTCATTGATCTGGGACTGACTTGTGAAATATTCAGAATTAATGCACAGAGATAAAAACCTAAGGAAACCATAAAGGAGACTGGAAGGGAGACGCCCAGCCACTTAGGAGAGGAAAGTGTTTTGCTGCACCACAGATGTGCTGAAGGAAGGGAGTGATGGAATCACCTCCAGATTTCTGGTACTGTGCAAGACATGTTGCTAACCCTGCTGATGGACAGGCCCAGAGAGTAAAAGGTGGGGCCTACACTGTGGCCCAGCTGGTATCCTCCAGTGTCACTGTTTCTGCACAAAGCCCTCCCGAGGTGATCAGCAGAGGCTGTGGCTTCCTGACCAGTTAGGGTGTCTCCACATTATTTGTCCATCGGCCTCTTGGAGTCTTCCCATCATAGTCCTGCTTTGTTCTTGTGATTTGGATGATGCTGTCTCTAAAATATCTGGCCCCAGAGATGGCCAATGACCCTTGCTGGTCAATGAGGTTATCCCACACCCTTGGCTCCTGTGAGCTGAAGAATAATGCTCCCCAAAAGATGCCCACATCCTATTCTCCAGAACATGTAGATACATTACTTTACTTGGCCAAAGGGACTCTGAAGATGTGATGAAGCGAAGGATCTTGAGAAGGGGAGATGACCCTGGATTGTCTGACTGGGCCCTAAGTGAAATCACAAGCATCCTTAGTAGAGGAGGGCAGAGGATTGAGTCAGAGAATGAGTTGTGATGACGCAAGCAGAGGGTCAGAGGCAGAAGAGAAATTCGAAGATGTTAGGCTGCTGGCTTTGAAGATGGAAGAAGTGGCCATGAAACAAGGAGCACAGGTGGCCTCTGGAAGCTGGTGAAGGGCAGGAAATGGGTTCTTCCCTAGAGCCTCTGGAGGAAGTGTAGCCCTGCTGACACCTTGATTTTGGCCCAGTGAAATCCATTCCAGAACTGTAAGTTATCAGTTTGTGTTGTTTTAAGCCACTAAGTTGGCAGTAACTTTTTGCTTTGGTCAAGAAGTTAGCATACAAATGTGGCCTCTCTCTAAGCCAAACTCAGCATATGAAAACACTACCTCCCCCTACCTCCACCCCGGCATAGGACATGACTCCTGGGGATGAGCCTCCCTGGCACCAAGGGATTATTACCAAGCACCAACTAGCAATGCATCTGGAAAAAGACCTTGACCAAAAGGGGGAAATGGTAAATACAAATGAGTTTTCATGGCTAGGACATTTCGAAGTAGTTGGGAGGTCATTCTAGAGGTTACATTTATGCGTGTTTCAGCAGGATCTCATTGGCTGCCACAGAGGACAGTGCCTCAAATAGCATGGCTCCTGAGGGCTCTAGAGACATCTAGACACTATATGCAAGGCAGTCAGAACAGGAATGCAGCACCCTATTAGTGGGCCTTACTTTGGAATTTATGCTCCCCAGTGTAACAGAGTTAGATTCATTTTTAGTTTCCCTACACAGGGCTCTCCTGCTCCTTTTATTTGAACCTATAATTAGTACTATACTTGTTAAATGTATGTGCCAGAGACTTAAATCTTTGTCCATTCATGTGCCAGTTGAGCCCTGAATCACAGCAAAGTTACAACATCTACTCTCCAGTTCAATGATCTCAATCCAAGAAAACAAACAAGGAGATGATGATGGACAATGCCCATCCCAAGGAACAGAGAGTGCCTGCAACTGCAAGCAAGATAGTTCCATCCATCTGCCCCATGGGATCTAGGCCTTCTTTCAATTGGAAACAGAGTGGGTATCACCATCCCCAAATCTTCAAGACTGGGGAATGAACAATGGACTAAAGTAGACTTATTATTATTCAATTATAGACTTATTGTTATTCTGGCAATTGAGGAACTTTTGTCAAGGATATAAAGGTGTTGGCCACCAGAGGTTCTGGGGGCAGGGAGAGGGAAGAATGGGTGTAATATGGGGACAGTTCTGGGATACTGGAATTGTCCTGCATGACATTGCAGTGACGGATGTAAGCCATTATATATTTTGTCATAACCTACAAAATTGTAAACTATACTCCACAGTTGGTGGCGATGCTTCAACACGTGTTTGTGTTCATGAATTCTAACAAATCTACCACACCGGTGAAGGATGTTGTTGGTGTGGGAAGGTGGGGGGGGAGGGGCATGTGGGAGTCCCCTATATTTTTTGTATGACATTTATGCAATCTAAAGCTTCTTTTAAAAAAAATAAAAATTTTTTTTAATTAAAAAAAAAAAAAAGAAGTGAGCATGGGACCCAGGTGAAGTACCTTCCTGAAACCCTGGCCACAGCTGTCAGGAAGGGCAATGTCTCCCATTGCTTTCAGGATCCAGAACTCTGTAAGCCTGGAGTTCCATGGGAATTGCCTTGTTGCCCCATGCATGGAGCTTCCCTGGGATGAAGGCAGCTCAGAGGACAGCACAGGAGAGACAGAGAGTGATGGGAAATCTCTACAGTATCATTTGAGCATGTAAGTAAACCCAATCTGCAGTTTTCCGTCAAGTGAACAAAGTCCTTCCTGCCTAAGTGGGTTTCAGTTGGATTTCTGTTGCTTGCTGCCAAGAGAGTCCTGATTGACATCCAGCACTTTGGCCCCCGAGTTCTGGCTGCTAGAACTTTGTAACTAGTGCCCAGAAAAGCATCGGAAATTAAAGAAATGTGATTGCCCCTGAAAACGCTCCTGCAGAGTCAGCACCTGGTACGGGGTTTTTGGCCTTATTGGACCCACGTTGGTCATGGCGTCTTCTGCTAGCCTCTTGGCATCTTGCCTGCCTTCTCATCATTGGGTCTGAAGAGAGCGACATCATTGTCATCTCTCTATCTACTGCTCCACCTCGGGTGGTGTCCCACACATCAGCTGGAGGTGCCCGCAAACTTGCCCCTGCCTGCAGCCTGGCCTTTTCCTTTCCAGAGGAGCCAATGTGAGTGCACAGACCCAGGGCATGCTATAAGTCAGCGCCATGTCACACAACCACACTGAGGACTGGAGGCCAATGGCAGGGTGCGGGAGGTCTCCTCTACATCCTTGGAATTCCAGGGAGGGAATGTCTTCTGTTGTTCATGGGGGGTTCCTGCCCACACCTGAACAGTTTATGCTAATGAGATGCTTTAGGGTTGGACCTTGAGCCAGGTTCTATCAGTCCAATCTCTCTGACCTGCAGGGAGGCGAAAGGGCTAGGGACTGAGTTCCACCTCGGGGGCACCGATTCCACCAATCATGCCCATATCATGAGACCCCAGTAAAAACTCCTGGGCACTGAAAAGCCAGAGAGCTTCACTGATAAAACACACCAATGTTCTGGGAAGGTGTGGTGGCTGGGAGCTATGTACCCCAGAAATGCATGTTCTTAAACCTAACCCATTCCAGGGGTTGTGAACCCATTGTAAGGAGGACCTTGTGATGAGGTCATTTCAGTTAAGGTGTGGCCCAAGTGAATGAGGACGGGTCTTAATCCTATTACTGGAGCCCTTTATAAACCAAATGAAATTCAGACACACTGAGAGAAAGCCACGGGAAGGAGCCAGAAGTCAATGGAACCCAGAGAAGCCAGGCGAGGCTGCTGTGTGCACTGCCATGTGAAAAAAAAGCCAAGGACCCAGGATCGCCGGCAGCCAGCCCCAGAGCGCCACAGTCTTCTGGGAGAAAGCATGCCTTGATGATGGCTTGAATTTGGACTTCTCCTATCCTCAACGCCATGAGCCAGCAAATCCCTGCTATTTAAGCCATCCCATTGCATGGTATTTGTTTTAAACAGCAGCCAGGAAACTAAAACAGTGGATGGCCCATTCTGAGGACATGGAGGCTTGTGTGTGAGCCTCATCCTATACGTCTCTTCTTATTTGTATCCTTTTCACAATAATAAAATGAGTTGTGAGCTTAGTGCTTCCCTGAGTTCTGTGAAGCTTTCTACCAAATTATCAAATCTGAGCAGATAATGGGAACCCCCAGATTTGTAGCCATTTGGTCAGAAGTGAGGGTGGTCCTGGGACCCGCGCCCCCAAACTTGAAGCTGGCGTCTGAAGGGCAGATAATCCTTGCAGAGGATTGCCCTTAACGTGCGAAGTTTATCACAGGTGCGAAAAAAAGAGAGTCAGGATTGTATTGTAGTTCATATCAGAAGTTACTGAAGTGAGTCACTCGCAGATGGCTGAGGAGAAGATTGGAGCGTAAAAGAACGGGGCACTCCTCGCTTTCTCACCCTTCGGGCCTCTTTATAACATTCTGAGTTGACAGTCCTCTCCACCAGGTACTGATGTACAGAGGTGGGTCCCACCCAGCTGAGTCAGGAGTGGCTTGTTGCAGACACAGGCGCGCTCTTTCCCCCACACCTCCCACCCCCAGCCTGAAAGAACGTGTTTCTTTGCTAGGCAAGTCTGACGCGCAGGGCTGCTCTGGATCCTTTATTCAGTTGTGTGTGCTCTCACAGTGGGAGCTTCCACAGCCTGCACGTCCCAATCCAATGCACAGCCGCCAGCCCCACCCACAGGCAGTGCCTCAGCAATGGGTGGGGGGCTAACCAGAGCCTGAGGGTGAAAACGAAAGTGGAGCGACTTGTGCCTAGGGGCCGCGCTAAGGCCTTGCCAGGCCGGGCTGCAGCTCTGCCGTGGGGTCTGCCCAGATCAAGCACAGTAGGGCCCCGCTGCTCGGGCCTGTCCCTCCTCAGTGCCACCTGTACCTCTGCCCCACGGTCCTTCCACTCCATCTCGGTCCTCACCACACTCTGCCCTGGAATCCAGGTGTCTGTGGATCTTGCCACCTGTGCGCCCTCCCCAGCAGGCGGTCCTTGAGCCAGGGCTCTTGCTGGATCACCTGTCCCGCTTCTCTCTGCACCTCTCACGGGGCCGAGCAGGACAGCAGTGGCTGCCTGTGGCCGCCTCGGGACCATGGCTCGCCTTGCTGGGGGCAGGCGCTCTGGCAGTAGGGTGAGAACATCACGGGATAACGTGGTCGCACAGACAGAGGGTGTGTGCCATGAACCCTGCTCTGCCAGCCAGGGTCAGTGGGCCCTTCACCTCTGTTTGCGCGTGTGTAGACCACGGCGCTACCCACATTTGGGGTAGATAATGCCCTGCTGTAGGGAGACGTCTTGCGCCTCATAAAACGTTTGGCAGCTTCCCAGCCTCCACCTACTAGATGCCAGGAGCAGCCCCCCTCCCCTAGTTGCCAAAACTGTCTCCAGACATAGCTATGTGTCTGCAAGGCGGGAGCAGGAAGCAAACGCGCGCCCACGAGAACCACTGGCCTAGAGGGAAAGACAAGGGCCTTCGTGACCCAGACCGACCAAGCCCAAGGACTGAAACAACCAGATCACACAGGCCCCTGAAATCCTGTCCTCACAGAAGAGCCCATCACAACAGGCACCTATTGTTACTGCTTTCTTCCCTTCTCAGCCATCCCAGAATGGCCAGCATCTGGTCCTCCCTGGACGTGGTCTCGTCCTCCTTCTCCGTCAGGCACACTGTGGCTGAGCCTGCCCTCCTGCTTGTGACAGAAGAGGTTCTTCCCACTGAGGCCCTGAGGTGCCTGATGGCTACGTGGCTGCTTGGGTAGTGCAGCTACAGACAGAAGCATCCGCGGTAAAGGTCCACATTCCATAAACTGTAAAGTGCCATATATACCTAAGGGGTGATCATTATGACACCAAGGATTTATCCCTCTGAATAACTTGAATTTTCCAAATGGGTGTGGTTGGAATGAGTGAATGTGTGTGTCATGATGAGGGTGTGTGTGTGTGTATGTGAAGGGGATGTTAGAGGGGCTTAGAATTGGAAGATAAGTCACTAGTATTTATAAAGAATTCTGAGAGCCCAGGATGGATGGGTGGGTGGATGGATGGATGGACAGGTGGATGGATGGACAGGTGGGTGGATGGATGGACAGGTGGATGGATGGATGAGTGGATGGATGGGTGAGTGGATGGATGGATGAGTGGATGGATGGATGAGTGGATGGATGGATGGGTGGGTGGGTGGATGGAAGGATGGATATAGACAGGTATGTATATAGTCATTTCTATCCTTGCATCTCTTACTCCTTCAAAATTTAGACAACAATGTCTTCACCTACTCCATTTGTTAGATAGGAATCCATTTCAAAAATGATCCTGAGAGGACTAGAAATGATGTATCTGTCTGCTGCTTATGCAAAATTTCCACAATCTTGGCACCCTTTTATAATAAAACAGAATTCAACCCCACAAATCTAATTGAATATTAACTCACTGCATCACTTTGGCAAGTTCTTTGATCTTTCAAATACAGGCAGAGGCCCTTCCCCCCATCCCCAAACCTCCCCCCACCATTGGAGCTTAATCATTCCTGATGCCATCACAATGAGAGTTGTTTTCTCCTAGGAAAGAGATAGGGTTAACTGAGTGTGGCTACTGTTTGTTTTTCTTAAGCAAATTATGCCAAGGTCCATGTGGCAACTTCCCAGAAGAGAGACCACAGAGAGCTGCAAGGAAAAGAATATGCAGTGTTTACATGCTTCCTGTTAAAAGTCCTTCCTTTATGGAGAAGTTATGCTGGCTTGCTTTAATGCTTCTAACAGAAAATGGGGAGAAACTGGCCCCAGATGACTTAAAAGAATTGTGGTGGTCCCCAAAGACATTACCGCAGACTCTGAACCAGACACTGTTTCTGTTTTCAAGAACTTCCTGGGCTCATAGGAGAAAGATGTCTGTAAAAAGGTGATTTGCTTTAATTCAGCACAAAAGGTGGTGGCACTTTTGGTTGGCCTTGGAAACATGTGGGCAGGTTCCAGGCAGGGGTCAGGGCCCACGGTGGGAGGGGGCAGTCCTTGGCGAAGTCTGTATAAGGCGCATTCTAGGTGGTCCTAGGTAGCTTCAAGTCCTTGTACCCCCAGTGTTGGTCCATCTGTGGGGTTCACAGAGATGTTAGCAACAGCCACAGGTGGAGAGGCCTTTTCATGCCAAACACCGTTCTAAGCTAACTCGTTTAAGCCTCGCAGCAACCTCGTGAAATCGGGTATTGATGAAGAAATGGGCCAGTAAGAGCTGGAGCTCAGATCCAGTCCCAAGCAGCCTGATGCTCTATCCTCCTTCTCATGCTGTGCAGAAAACTGCAAACCGCCGTGAATTGCCCGCAGCTTCTCCCATCACAAGATGCAGTCCTTTTGCCCACTCGTAAATCTGGGCTGGCCTCGTGACTTCCTCTGACCAATACAATGTGCTGGAAGCGACACTGCGCAAGCCCTGGATGTGGTCATCAAGAAGGACTGTGGCTTCCATTCTTGCTATGTGCAAGAGCCTGAGAGGACGAGAACCGAGGTGCCCCCGCCAACAGCCAGCCACCTGCTAGACGTGGGGTCATCTGCCGTCATCCAGCCACCACAGGACTTGCTGGATGACCCCAAGTGCATGGGAAAGCCCAGCAGAGACCAGTCAAACCAGTGGGTTGGGGGTTAGTAATAAGAGAGCTGCTGTTTTAAGTCTTAACTCCTGAGGTGGTTTGTTATGTGGCAAAGCTGATGGATACACTCGGCAATACTGTCTCTGAGGTCTTAATAAACAGTCCTTCTCATGATCTGCTGTCAACTGCCTCAAAATCATCCGCTTGTCAGTACATAGGAGATGGAAAGCACAGAGACACTACGAGAACTATTGAAAGTCACACAGTAATGGTACAGACCAGGGGCTGGCAAGGTACAGCCCAGGGAACAAGCTGGCCCTCCACCTGTCTTGTGTGTAAAGTCTTATTGGCACCTAAGCCGTGCTCATCCCTCTACATACTGTCTGTGTCTGCTTTTGAACTACAGTGGCAGAGTCCAGTAGTTGCGACCGTATGGCCCACAGACCCTAAAACATTTTACTATCTGACCCTTTTCAGAAAACGTTTGCCTCCTCCTCGCCTAGACTTGTCATGCTTTCCGCTAAGACAGTTGTCATCCTGTGGTTCCCAGGCCAGCAGAGCCAGCTTCATGTGTTACACGCAGCCCTGGGTCCTCTCCCCAGATCCACGCAATCAGAAATGCTGGGGGTGGGCTCGTTTGGAAGCCCCCCGACGATTCGGGTGCCTGCAGCTTTACGGTAAAGCGGCCCTCTCATCACAGAATCCTGGTGCGCCTGTCAAGCCCCAGCTAAAACCGCTCTCTTTCATCCTCACCACCAGCCTTTTGGGGAGTAAGAGCTGCCCGAAGCCGCCTTTTCCTAATCTAATCTGCCCTCAGCAGGTCAGAGCCTAGCGGAGTCACTCGCCAGGCCGCGTGGCAGCCCCTCCGAGGACTGAGGAGTGGCTGGAAGGTGGAGGCGGCGCTGTTTGGGCCTGTGGAGAAAGAGAGCGAAGCCTCCTCCCGGGGCCTCTACGAAGGAAACGAGGCATTTACAGAAGGCTTATGAGCCACGCCCGGAGGGCTCCTGTGGCACCACGCCAGCCAGAACAAGGCTGAGCTGCTCACTCCGTGCCCGGGTGCACACAGAGCATCCGAGGTGCCCGCCTTCCCGGCGGCTTCCCTGGTTTTAGCGCCAAAGTTCTGCCTCCCAGAAACCCCTCAGTCAAGGGCAAACGGGGACAGTGGCACCCAAGTCTGGGCTGAGAGGGCCAGGCTTCCTTGAGAAAGTCCTGGCGTGGGAGGGTCACTCTGTGCCCAGTGCCGTCCCCAGCATCGACTGAGGCCAAGCGCAGGGGCTGGGGTACAGGGCTGAAAGTCGGGGAACTAACTCGGTGACGCTCCAAAGGCAGAACGAAATAAGCCAGCCACAGAAGCAGCACACCGGGCCATGACTGCAGTTATGTGAAGGCGGAGAAGAGGCAAAACTTGTCACCAGGGTGACAGACGGTGTAGGACGGGGAGTCCTGAGCCTGCCAGCTGCCTCTGCCTGGTCCCTGCTCCCAGCAGCGCTGCTGCCCCTGGCTGTCCTGCCTCGGGTTCCCCAATGGTGCCTGACCTCCAGGGGGGTGTGCTTTTTGGGCTGGGAAGAGCATCTGCAATTCATTCCCTTCACAGCTCCTGGGAAATCACACGTTAGGCCAGTGGTCAGAAATAAGATCCCAGATCTCCGTTTCTTTCCCTTCCCCCAGAGCACCGGCTGTGAGCCCCAAACAGGGAAGGGGTAATTATTATCTTTATTTTCACCTATTTTATTACGTTGTATCATACAGCAAGGTGCGTGTAATGTATACGTCCATTTTAGGGACTCCCTTGCAAATCCCACTGTACCTCCCTCCCACCCAGAGGTGACCATCATGCCACGTTTTGTGTTAATAATTCCCTTGTTTTCCATTACATGTTTACCTCATCAGGATATGTCCCTAAATAAGGTATCGTTAGGTTTGCTTTTTAAAGACTTATTTTATTTATTTATTCCCCCCACCTCATTGTTTGCACTCACTGTCTGTTCTCTGTGTACTGTATGCTCTCTGTCTCTGTGCATCTTCTCTTTAGGAGGCACCGGGAACTGAACCTGGGACCTCCCATGTGGGAGAGACGCCCTTAATTGCTTGAGCCACCTCCACTCCCTGCTTTGTTGTCTCTCTCATTGTGTTTCCTTTTTGTGTCTCCTTATTGTGTCATCTTATTGCGTCAGGTCGCTGTGCTAGCTTGCTGTCTTGCTCATCTTCTCCAGGAGGCACTGGGAACTGAACCTGGGACCTTTCAAGTGGTAGGCAGGAGCCCAATCACTTGAGCCACATCTGCTTCCCTATTGTTAGGTTTTGCCTGTTTTTGACCTTAATGTAAATGGGATAACCACCTGGTACGTGTCTTCTGTGGCTTGCTTATTTCATTCAACCTCTGCAGATTCATTTGTGTTGACATGTGTAGCCGTGGTTCCTCTTCCGCTGCTATATCAGTATCCCATATTCCACTGTATAAATACATGCTACTTTGTTCCAAGGGATGTATTTGAACAATAGTTGCTTGACAAATGCCAGCCTTCACCCGGGGGGCTTTGGTCATTTGGGTGGGGCGTGTGGGTTCGGGGCTGCCATAGCAAGGTCCCACAAACTGGATGGCTGAAAACAACAGTTCTGGAAGCCAGAAGTCTGAGCTCCAGGAGCTGGCTCCCTCTGGAACCTGGAGGGGGGGGTCCTTCCTGCCTCTTCAATGTCTGGAGCACCCGGCCGTCCTGGGCGACCCTTGGCTTGTGGACGCATGGCTCCAGGCTCTGCCTCTGTGGTCACCTGGCCTCTCCGCAGTGTCAGTCTGGGCCTCCACTCCCCTTTTTACAAGGACACCAGTCGTGTTGGACTTAGAGACCCCCGAATCCAGCACGACCTCATTTTAACTTAACTCAATCCATCTGCGAAGACCCTATTTCCAAATAAGGTCATATTCCGTGGTACCAAGATTCTGACTTCAACGTAGCTTTTGGGGACACACAATTCAACCCAGAACAGGGCCAGAACTGGCCCGTAGGGGGTCCAGGTGAGGCT
The DNA here is from genome assembly GCA_026826555.1 of Tolypeutes matacus. Taxonomy (NCBI): domain Eukaryota; kingdom Metazoa; phylum Chordata; class Mammalia; order Cingulata; family Chlamyphoridae; genus Tolypeutes; species Tolypeutes matacus. The sequence continues at coordinate 1,750,661 of JAKSZT010053989.1, forward strand.
CAGCCCTGCGTGGGCTGAGCTCCCTCTCCTACCCCACAGTGCTCGGTCTCTGCCCTGAACCAACATTGGTAAATTATCTAAATAACTTGGCCTGAAAGAACATCAACTTGTTCCCCTGGGATGCCCACACATCTAGGTCCAGCCTGAACACATCACATGAAAGTACTTTACAATTGGGTTTCTCTTTGCATGACGAATACATGCATATGGCACAAATGCAAAACTCTCAAAGGGTAGAGTGTGGGAAGAAAGCTTCCTGCTCTGTCTTTTCTCCCAAAGGTGGCTGCGACACAGTGGGGACAGGGTACACCTTTTGCACAAAGCATGGTCGTTTCTGTATGTGCTGGGAGTCCTCTGGTGGCTGTTTGCTAGACCACAGCCTGCTGGACCACGATTTTCACAAATCGAATCTTGCTCTCAAATCCAAGTTCCCGGAAGGAAATTGTATCACTGATGATTCACAGAATATTCCTTCTGAGGCAAAGTTTGTCTTTTTGGTCTTTAAGCCTACCCCTACTACAATACACAGTCATTTTACTCCATTCAAACAAATGTTTTTAAAGCACAATAATGAAAGGAGAGGCAGTTTTAATACGCATGTACTTAATAAAATATCTAGTTCTGGGTCCTGCAAGGACACAGTCATACGAAGACATGTGGTCTGTGCCTGAAAAAGAAAGGAGTCCATCTGGAGGAGCAGTCAGCAAATAACAGCCCGGGGGCCGCATCTGGTCCATCTCCTCCTTTTATAAATAAAGTTTTATTGAAACACAGCCATACTCTTCTATTGTGTATGGCTGCCTTCGGGCTACCATGGCAGAATCGAGCAGTCGTGACCAAGACTCTATGGCCCACAAAGCCTAAAATGTTTATTCTCTGGCTCTTAACAGAAAAAGTTTGTCCACCATGGTTAGTGGCTCACCTGAGAGACCTATAGCAATGGAGCTATTTATTACCAGCCTGGAAGAAGCTTCCTATTTGGGTTCAATTTTATCTCCATTCATTCATCCATTCAAAAATTTGCTGCATGTCTACAATGTGCCAGATGTTATTTCTGGCCAGAAAAGATTTCGGATATTTTCAAACTTGGAAGTCCCTAGTATTTTGAGTTTGAACAATAACTCATCCCAGGTACCAGCATTTCCACCCAGAAAAGCTTCGTCCTCATTTTGGCTTCTACCACTGAGCGCAGCGTCAGATCAAAGGCTGCTCATCTCACCACGCTGCCACCTCGCTGCCAGCTGACCCTCAACATGGACAAGCCTCCGCCCTCCCCTATTACCTCCCGATCTGCCTTCTTTAGGGCACACCACCAAGGAAGGGTCTGGGCTGGTCACTGCACTGAGGAACGAGCCATTGGTGAGATCTGGGCCTGGTGATCCTACAATAGTTAAATCAAGCCTCTGCTCCACCAGGGCCTTATGTCTTGATTAGGGGGTTCCTTGCTTTTGTTAGTGTCACTCAGGTGAGAATTTCAAACAGATATGAAGAAAATTCCAACATATTTTCATTTGCCAGTGGCCATAAGCAACTCAAGGCAGAACCTTCCCCTTCATAAATAGAGCCGGCATTTAAACATAGACCCAAGAGACACGTTGCCAGAAACAGTCACTTTCCTACGTGCTCCGCCCAGCAGAACCAGCTCTGGGATTCTGGAACCAGCACAGCCTGCACCCACAGAGACGACTGTACTCGAGACACGTTTAGAATCAAACAGGCCAGAGACGTAATTGTGTTCCATCTTGTAAGAAGCCTTTGTAATTGCTGACTGAAGAAGGTAAGAGGAAGAGTTGCAAGGAAACCTGATGAAACCATTAACATGCACACACGGGAAACTTAAAACCCCCAGAGCAAACCTCGTTGACGATTCTCCAAACACCTGGGAAGCGCAGCGTCTCCACTCCCCTCTGGCTTGTCCAGCTCGGCCACAGAGCGTCTGTGGGCGTGATTCTCCAGGGGCTGTGTTCATGCATCAGTTCTCGGTCTTGTCAGTGGCATTTTAACCTCCTATTTTAAAGATAGATTCCGAAAGACTTTCATTAAACAGTGAAAGCATCTTGAGCTATGGAAACAAACAAACAAAAAATGTGTGAAAACTACCTGCAAATGCCACCCACTGGCAACCCTTTCATCTCTTTCCTTTAGGGAATGGGCCCGTCCCACACCACCGCATCATCTAGTTCACTGGGCCCTCCTAAAACACAGCATTTTGTAAAACACAAGCAGTTCAAAATAAATGACAAACCTTCCTGCCTTCCCGAGCAAGGACGCTGAGTACAGTGTGGGCTCTCCTTGCTGGCTGGACCATCACTGTCAACAATTGCTCTGTGCTGTAATACAGCGGTGACCTCAGGGCCTTGAACTGTGCAAGGACACCAGTCCCTGCAGGAAATGGCCCCAGCCTATTACCTTCTCATCTTTCTCTTTGCATTTCTACTTTTTCTATGTCCACCCTTACAGCTATTTTGGTGTGTCTGACCCTCCAAGGATGTGTCCTACCATAGGACAACAGGGACCCAGGTCCCTGACCACCCCAAGACGTTTGCTTGGGATGAGGAAAACCTGGGAGTTGAAGAAAGAGGCTGACTATTGAGCAGGGGGACATGATGCAAGGTACACGGGGGCCGACGTGAGGCACATGCAGAGCAGGTAGAAGGAGCTGCCAGGTCCTCTGACCTGGACAAGGCCAGGACGGAACAAGTTGTTCACTTAGGCGGACAGAGACTTCCCAGCCCCTTGACTGAAGCCACGGTGCGGGGCAGGTGCGGAAGGGAGCACGGAGCGGGTTGGACGTGGAGATGCTGGCACATCGTGTGGGTGGCGTTGCACAAATAGAAGGCGATGGGGACCTCGGGAAGCTGTTCTCCCTCGAGGCACTGTGGTGCTGCTTCTGCCAGGTGGAAGGTTGAAATGGGGGCCATGATGGAGGAGTTAACTTTAACAGCCTCGGTTCTCAAATGTTAGGCTCCTTCCGTGTGTCAGGGGCCTACTTCCTAAATCCATCTCCACGAATATCTCCTAACAGGCAGCAGGCCACCGGTTCCCTCCCTGGAGGCCCACGTGGAGAAACCCTCTTCTCTCCAAATTTGCTACTCTAAGTGCTGAGGGCCTGGAAAGCAGGGAACCAAGACTGTTAGAATTTTAGCTAGAAAAAGAGATGCTATGCACGAGAGCCTTGGAGGAGATAGAACTTGCAGCTTCGTGTTTAAGCTCGAGGGCTCTGGAGCCAGGCATGGCAGAGTCACATCCTTGTTCTGTATTTACTCTGACCTTGAGAAAATGACTTGAACTTGGCCCCTCCCATACAAAAATTAGCATAAGACCTACCTCCATGGTGGTTTTAACTGGCAGTTTCCTGGTGACCAATGAGGTTGAGCGCATTTCCATGTTTCTTGGTCATATGCCTACCCAAGTCTCTTTCTCATTTTTAAAAAATCAGCTTGTCAGTTGTTTTCCTTAATGACAGTGTGGATATATGTATTCCAGTGTCTATAAGCATCATTTCTAATGTCATGATCCTGCTTGTGAGCTGCCTTTTCACTCTCTTAAAGTTTTCTTTGGATGAAAAGAAATTAATTTCAACGAAGACCAATTTCTTTTCTTTTCCTTCGTGATTAGTGCTTTTATTTTCCTGTTTAAAAAAATTTTTAGTACCCCAAATCATTTATTTTTTTAACTTTATTTTGTACATTTAATAGTTGAGAATATAAACAATTAAAAACTAAAAAGTAAACAGAGATGAATACATACATTTCTCAATTAAATGTACTGAATGCATATAAATTTGTTTTTGAATCATACAATATATTACACAATATATTTGGTTCATAGTAACACATTCATACAGTATTTGTCCTTTTGTGTCTGGCTTGCTTCACTCAACATAATGTCCTCCAGGTTCATCCATGTTGCCATATGCTTTATGACTTCATTTCTTCTTACAGCTGCATAATATTCCATCGTGTGAATAGACCACAGTTTGTTTATCCATTCATCTGTTGATGGACACCTGGGTTGTTTCCAGCTTTTGGCAATGGTGAATAATGTGGCTATGAACATCGGTGTGCAGATGTCTGTTCGTGTCACTGCTCTCAGTTCTTCTGGGTATATACCCAGTAGTGGTATTGCAGGGTCACGTGGCAAGTCTATATTCAACTTCTTTAGGAACTGCCAAACAGTCCTCCATAGTGGTTGTACCATCCTGCATTTCCACCAACAGTGAAGAAGTGTTCCTATCTCTCCACATCCTCTCCAACACTTGTAGTTCTCTGTCTTTTTAATAGTGGCCATTCTGATAGGTGTGAAATGATATCTCATTGTAGTTTTGATTTGCATTTCCCTAATCACGAGTGATGTTGAGCATTTCTTCATGTGTTTTTTTGCCATTTGTATTTCTTCTTCGGAGAAATGTCTATTCAAGTCTTTGGCCCATTTTTTAACTGGGTCATTTGTCTTTTTATTGTTGAGTTGTAACATCTCTTTATATATCCTAGATATTAAACCCTTATCAGATTTGTGATTTCCAAATATTTTTTCCCTTTGAGTTGGCTGCCTTTTCACCCTTTTGACAAAGTCCGGTGATGTGCAAAAGTGTTTAATTTTGAGGAGGTCCCATTTATCTATTTTTCCTTTTGTTGTACGTGCTTTGGCTGTAAGGACCAAGAAACCACCACCTACTACAAGGTCTTGAAGATGTTTCCCTACATTTTCTTCTAGTAGTTCTATGGTCCTGGCTTTTATATTTAGATATTTGTTCCATTTTGAGTTGATTCTTGTTTAGGGGGTGTGGCAGCTTGATGTAATTATGAATTCCAGAAATATAATTGGATCATTCTTGTAAACTGATCTGTTAATCATGATTAGGTTAGGATTAGGGCGTTGAGCCCCACCCCTTGGTGGGTGGGGAATCGAATATAAAAGGCAAGGCAAAGGACAGTTGAAGCGGTCTTTTGAGAAGCAGTTTTGATGTTGGAAAGAAGGCCCCAGGAGAAGAGAAGCAAGCCATTTGCCTGATCGTCTACAGCTGACCTTGTGGAGGAAACAGGAGCTAAGCCTGGAGAGAAATGCAGCCCCAGGAAGAGAGGAACCCCAGAAGTCTGAACCCTGGCAAACGCCAGCAGCTGTCTTGCTCTAACACGTGGCAATGGACTGTGGTGAGAGAAGAAACTTAACGCTTTACGGCCTGGTATCTGGGGACTTCCACCCCAAATAAATACCCTTTATAAAGACCAACCCATTTTTGGTATTTTACATTAGCACCCCTTTGGCTGACTAATACAGGAGTGGGGTAGTGCTTTTGTAATTACCAAAATGTTGGAACGGTTTTATAAATGGGTAAGGGGTATTTTTTGGAGGAATTGACCACTTTGAAGAGACTGTTGATAGTAATATGGACGCTAAAGAGACTTTCTATGATGCCTTAAAAGTAAATGATGAAACTTTTATTGGAAACTGGAGGAAAGGCGATCCATGTTTTAAAGTTGCAGAGAACTTAATAAGATTAACTCCTGGTGTTATATGGAAGACAGAATTTAAAAATGGCGAACCAGAGCATTTAGCTAAAGAACTTTCCAAGGTAAACTCGGAGAATGTGGCTTGGCTTCTTCTTGCAGCTTATAGCAAAATACTAGATGAGAGAAATATACTAAGGACTGAACTTTTGGGCACAAAGGAAACAGAAACTGATTCTGGAACTTCCAAGTTTGTGGAAATCAAATTCCCAGATGAAAATGCCCTATTTGAAGACTTTACTAAACTTGGAACTCATAACTCAGAATTGAAGATGCAGTTATCTAGGAAAGACTTGTGGAAAGTCTTACTGTGTGATGGTTTGGACCCCTGCTTCCTGCATGCTAAACCAACAAAGTTTTTGAGAGAGCTGTATGAACAAAGCCACTGTCAGCTTGGACAAAAGAGGACATGGAAAGGAGAGATTGAAGGAGAATCAGCTTTAAGAAGAAAACCGTGGAAGCAGAGATCTGGACTTAAGACATCTCCTTGGGCCAAGAGAGGAGCCCACCCATGTGTACAGAGAGGGTGAGTTTGCCCCTGTCAGTTGAAGAGGGTGGATGTTCCTACCCAATGTTCTGGGAGAGTTTTGATGCTGCATGGTGCAGGGAGGGTGAGTTTTCCCCAGCAGTTAAAGAAGGTGGATGCCCCCACCCAATGTTCAGGAAGAGTTTTGCCACCCCAGGGTGCAGAGAGGTTGGAGCACATTCCTCAAAGATTAGGGCGGTTAAGGTCAACACCCCATTGGTCTGAGAGGGGTGTACCTGTCCTCCATAAATTAAAGAAGGCCAGATGGTCAACCCATTGCTCTGAGAGGGTTGAGCCTGTATGCCAAAGGTTAGGGAAGGCCAGGTGGTCAACTCGTTGCTCTGAGAGGGTTGAGCCTGTATGCCAAAGGTTAGGGGGAATGTTATCTTCACCTCACTGTACTGGGGGGGCTAAGACTCTAACCCAAAGATTGGGTAAGGTGTGCCAATCACCCCAACACTCTTGGAAGGTGGGGTCTGGAGCTTGATCGACACCCAGATGCTTGATGAGGATGGAACCAAGAAAATGGCCGTTGGGCAAGCCTGTGGAAATGGTGGGTTCCCATGTGGCCCCAAGGAGAAGAAACCATCATCTTAAGAATGAATGACTTTGAAATCGAATGGAGGATGCCCTGCAGGTTTACTGAATGGTAGAGGATCCATGACTCATGTTTAACATCCCAATTTCTCCTTATGATATTGAAAATGTTTATCCTTTGTTTTTCCATTTGTGTATTGGAAGCAGTTCAATGGTTTTGTAAGTTTCAGAGGTCTACAGCAGAGGGGATTTTGCCTGAAAACAAACTATATTTCTTTAAAATGATTTTGATATGATTTTTTTACTTGGATTGTTACTGATTTATGTTTTTTTAAATATTTTAATGTATTTTTGGAATTCAGAGGGTGGAATGTGGCAGTTTGATGTAATTATGAATTCCAAAAATATAATTGAATCATGCTTGTAAAACTGATCTGTTAATCTGGGCATGATTAGGTTAGGATTAGGACTTTGAGCCCCACCCCTTGGTAGGTGGGGAATCGAATATAAAAGGCAAGGCAAAGTACAGTTGAAGCGGTCTTTTGAGAAGCAGTTTTGATGTTGGAAAGAAGGCCCCAGGAGAAGAGAAGCAAGCCATTTGCCTGATTGTCTACAGATGACCTTGTGGAGGAAACAGGAGCTAAGCCCGGAGAGAAATGCAGCCCTGGGAAGAGAGGAACCCAAGAACCCTGAACCCTGGCAAACGCCGGCAGCTGTCTTGCTCTAACACGTGGCAATGGACTGTGGTGAGAGAAGAAACTTAACGCTTTATGGCCTGGTCTCTGTGGACTTCTACCCCAAATAAATACCCTTTATAAAGACCAACCCATTTTTGGTATTTTACATTAGCACCCCTTTGGCTAACTAATACAGGGGGTGAGATAGGGGTTCTCTTTCATTCTTGTAGATATCCAGTTCTCCCAAAATCATTTGTTGAAGAAACTGTTTTGTACCGTTAACATGGACTTGGTTGGTTTGTCAAAAACCAGTTGACTGTATAGGTGAGGGTATATTTCTGGGTTCTCAATTCTATTCCACTGATTGATATGTCTATCTTTATGCCAGTACCATGCTGTTTTGACCACTGTAGCTTTGTAATATGTTTCAAGGTCAGGCAGTGAAATTCCTCCCACATTGCTCTTCTTTTTTAGAATCCTTTTGGCTATT